>JAPQWV010001332.1:0-95817 GCA_027422505.1 Craterostigma plantagineum | reverse complement strand
TTTTTGATCTTAGTAATTACTTTTCTGAATAAAGCTTAATTTGACATTAATTGACGGTTTAATTCAAGCCGTCACACTTAATTAATATATGGTATAGATATTCGCTTTAGACTTAACTTAGTAGCATACTGTGGCATTTTAATGAACTCACGAATCTTGCATGAAATCATTTGTCCCACAAATTATGTTCCGCTCTATGTCCCAAAGATCAAATCCGTTGAATTTTAATCATGCGGTTAATAATTCTCTTTATTATTTATTAATTCTTCTAATCATATATTCCAACAAATCATAAAATCATTGTTTGATTATATGATAAAGCAAATAACACATCCAATTTATTCATTGTTTTAATGATGATCAATTTCATATCCGTATTATATATTCTTTTTGTAAGAATCATTTTTAATAAAGTAGGACAGTAATATGACATGATTGTGGTACATAATGAGTTTCAACCTGCACAAATATTCGTTTTACGTATTCACTCAAGGTGTTAGAGATGCATGAGCAAATCTATATGTAATTTTTCATTGATTGAGTCCTCAGCCTTAAGGCCCTTAACCGCTTCATTTGATATCCATATTTATGGATTACATGGATATAAGTTATTTGTGTATGGTTGTACAAGGATTTTGTTGACCAGTGTTATTTTACATGTCTGATATGTTGTATTAATTATTGTGTAATGATATAGATTGTGTTTGATACATTTGAGGTATGTATAATGTGTAAGGATTAGTGATACACACCCCATAACCACCTTGGAGGTGGTATGCATATACAAGCCCTCTAACAAAAATCCTTGTAATAGACGTGTATAACCATACAAGGCATGTATGGCTATCCACAGATATCAAACACGATGTAACTTATTCACACACACCATATTCACCCTATCCACGTATCAAACGACCTGGCACTAAGCTAAGACACCTCGTCGGCCCAGCTTGTATTTTTTTTTATATAAACTTTGAGAATTCTCTTTCAGCCCACGTGATAAATTGTCCCGACATATTCCATCACTGTGGACAGATAATATTTAAAGGCCACGTGTTTTAGGCCCGCAAATTAAATAAATGGGCCCATATGTCAAAATATTTTAGGACGGAATCATCATATTTCCTTTTTAGTATCCACAATATTTTACTTGCAAGGGACCGACGACAAAGTCTCCTTACTAAAAAAAGAGTAACTGATTTGTCCTCTTTTAATCATTGGATCTGAGGTAGACAGTTCTTCAAAGTATATTAAGTTTGAGATTAAGGGGGTGTTTGTTTCAGGTCAACATTACGGTGATACGCACATCACCGTGATGTGTGTATCACCGAATGTGGATCAAATGTCATCAGTGTGTTTGTTTTAGGTGATACTTCATTTTGCAGATCAACGTGATATTGAAGTATTCTGTTTGTTTAATCACTGTGATGTGTAGGGTGACGTTGTATAAATGTCATATTTGACCCTATACATATGACTTAAATAATGTGTTAATTTTTTTTAAGGTGATATTTTATGTAATAATCATTAATATATTAAAATATACATTTAATTTATAAGCATGATTTAATTTATACTATTTTTTAAATATAAGTTTAATATTTTTAAATAAGTGACAATTTTTTAAGATTTAATTATGTTAATCATGTAATTATATTATAATGGCATATAAAGTAATAGTGTTAAAATATGAGGGTATTCTCGTCCATTAAAAAGTAAGATAGATCACCTCATCACCGTGATGTTGGATCACCTAGTTTTTTGGGTTGTTCTGAAATATGAAATATCACACCATTTTCATCACCTAGGTGATCCATCATTCCGGTGATGATCATCACCTAGACTTAACAAACACAGTGATAAGTGGTAAAAACGAGGATCACGATGATGTTTGGAAGATCACCCCAAAACAAACACCCCCTAAAGGGATTTATTTCAGTGTAGATTTATTAGGAAAGACATATCTTTCTATTTTATTAAGTTGGAGAGACTTATAGTAACTGCTTTATAATTAATTGGTGTGTCACTCATAATTACAAATTTATCCATCATATTGATAAATATTACAATATATCCTCAAATCAATTTTCTTATACACAATAAAAGCAATAAAATTACACATAATTTAATATAAGCATAACTTAAAATATAAAATAATATATTTATATTTAAGTGCACATGCATAGAATGTGCATCTGTACTAGTAGTGATTTATGTTCGCTAACGTATACACCCACTAAATTAATGGGACATGCATAGATTTGCGTATCTATAGAATATGTATAAACTTCCAGCGTTCGGAAAACAGTGTGCTACTCTATAATTAGTTCATCGCTCACATACAATAAATAACTGATATTAGCCTAGGTTTCAATCTTAAAAAAAAAAAACACACAAACTTTGTAAATATTAATCGATATTTGAGATTGAATTTAGCCCTGGAAATGGTGCAAAACACTAAGTTTATATGTGAAGCCAAATGAATAGAGCCAAAGTGAATTGTCATTCAAAATGATATTATCGAGGCATGAAACGTGTTTGCTGAATTTATAATTTTTTTCAATTTACAACAAACATTTGGTTGAAATTAAATTAACTTCGAGGTAAAACTAAGATTAACCAAACATATACTAGGAGGCCCCTACCTAAAATTACGAGTTGCAATCAAATGTAAATATTTTTCACAAGACGATATTTTCTAGAGTTACTGTTTCATGTGACCTTTTGTCTTTCTTTTAGATCTTGTCTAGGGGTCCCCTCTTGGCAAATATTTCAGATCTTAGCAGTATCATATTTAGTATATGTTTCGACAAATTGAAGATAGTTCGAGTGAAAATATTGCATTTTCATTTTTCCCGTTCTGCACTATATTTATAACTAGGGTTTTATATGGTATATACTTAAAAGATCTAGTCCAATTGCTCCTCTCTCTCTCTCTCTCTCTCTCTCTCTCTCTCTCTCTGTCCCTCTCTCTCTCCTCTCTCTCTCTCTCTCTCTCAGTGGCTTGAAATTTTTGACTTTATAAGTTCACGTAGACAATAACCATGAATTGCCCTATCGTTCTGAGTATACTGACATGAAAGATTGTTTGACTTTGTAATTATTCCGAACTGAAAAATCGTTGGACCTATTCATATAAATTATTGAATGAATTGGTGCGGAGACTCCTTTTCAGACCATGATTAGTGGAAAGTAATAGTGTCTTGCGAAGTAGATGTCAAACTTTTAGGATATTCTAAGTTTCCACCTTCTTATTGGGGTTGAACGGTAATATTTAATTTCGGGCCAACGATAATTATATTTGGACACCGCGACAATTTATCGGGATAGTAATTAAAGTCGAAATGACACCGAGAGAACACCGAGATTTTTTGCGTCGTTCGGCCAATACCGCCTACATCCACGGAGAGCACTTGTTTTACTATATTGAGAATATTACACTGTAGAAAATAATGCTCGTGTTTAAACCCAAACTCGAGACCCCTTGCCCCCTCGGGTAATGTTTTTGTACCCACCCTCAATTACCACAGTAAAATTACACACGCTCTCACCCTTATCCACCGGACAAGATTTCCTTTTTTTTTCTTTTCTTTTTCCTCTCATTTTTCTCTCCCTCACTCGCTCTCTCTTTCTCTCAATTTGGGGTGGTTTTACAAATGAAGTAACGAAGCCTTTTTATAGGCTAAGCAACATGCTAAGTTCCAAATGGCAATATGTCATTGCATGCGTCATAGGAATAAGATTAAAATGATTTCCTCCACTTCACCTTCCTTCGTATGGGAGGTTGGAAAGTCAACAATTCCCCCCTCCCCTTTCAACATCTGCGTCTTCTTTAGAGAGCACTCCAGCGAACCCGAGAATGAGAGCAACCCGTCCGTAAATACCACGAACGTCCATTGGTCTTCATTGTAGCAACCTACACATAATCCGAATCAAGAATTCCGATCCTACTCCACTTGATTCATTCAGCGGCCAATCTTATGTGCAACTATGTTGAACCGACTTGACCTATCGATTCCCGAAGAGGGACTTCTATGCAACCCCTTCTCCAGCAGGATTTTCCTTCTCACCATCGTCTTACCAAGAGCGCGATTTTTGTGAACCCATCGAAGTCTGAGTATTATATACCATACTCACGTTCAGATGATACAAACCTTTGCATTCGTCTCCCTTTGGTAGGATCATTTCCACCATGTGTGATTTCTCAAACTCCCCCTGCTATGAAAACTCCATAGCCTTGGAATCTGACTGACTCAAGAATATTAAATTCTACACAACTCTGAGATAACGTCACACCACCCAAATTGCGTACCGCTCCGTCAACCATTTTGATCTTCCCCATTCCAACACATCGAACAACACAACGATATCCATTGGCTATGGAGATCGAAAAAATCGTTGGCATTTTCCGGAACGTATTAAAATATTCTCTTGGAACAACCGATTTAATATCCTTCTTCCCGAGAACGGACGCCATCATTAGAGACTGTGAGAACGCCTCTAGATAAACCGGTGCTACCTCCGTTGTGGAATTTTCCTAGCCGCTTGTCCTTCTTCCTCCATGTTGGACAATTTCTCCTTACGTGTCCCGGCTCACCACACTGTAGCATCACATGCCCTTCCGCCACATGGATTTGGACCTGCTGCTGTCCCCAAATCCCTGTGTATCACCTTCCTCTACGATTCTCTCCGTTAATAGCCAACACCGGCTATTACCAAAATTTGACCGCCTTCTCTTTTATACTCCAAAAGAGTTGACTCCACCATCCACTGCCTGCACCGTCTCGTATCGGATGGTTGTGATCAAATTATCACCCGATCAGGAAGCGAGGTAAGAAGTAAAAGGGTCTTACTTCCTCCTCTTTCGACACGTCTTGACCCCAAAATTTCCGTCATTTACTCTGACTTTTCCTCGTCTCCCATCAACGCTTATCACCCAGCCTTGACAAATGAGCGCATCATTCACTCTTTTCTGTGGCGGAGTGAAACCTCCCGCACTAGCACATTGTCGCACTTTGCTGTCATCCATCTCTATTATCCTTGCAGAGATTCAACAGTCCGACCCAAATAGTACTGATCAGATAATTTCCAGGAAAGGCTAGCGACTTGCCTCACAGCACTATTGCCATAACTCTCCAAAACTCCACCGCCGCACAAGCTCCGCCCACACCGAGCATACCATCAATGATAACCGTCTTGTACCATCATTTTTCCAGCACAAGGCGTCACCTCGTTGAACCTAGCTCTGACACTGGCTCCCCCCGATCGATAATCCCTTCTGATATCTTTTTTGATGTGGAAGTTCAGACACAGCTGTAACCACAGAGCATACTCAGAATACCAGCAGGGTTTGGCGCTGATACCACTCATTGGGGTTGAGCAGTAAATATTTAATTTCGGGCCAACGCTAGTTGTATTTGGACCCCGCGATAATTTATCGGTATATTAATTAAAGCTGAAATAACACCGAGAGAACATCGAGATTTTTACGTGGTTCGGCCAATGACGCCTACATCCGCGGAGAGCACTTGTTTTACTATATTTGAGAATATTACACCGTAGAAAATAATGCTCGTGTTTAAACCCGAACTCGAGACCCCTTACCCACTCGGGTAATGTTTTTGTACCCACCCTCAATTACCACAGTAAAACTACACCCGCTCTCACCCTTATCCGCCCGGACAAGATTTCCCTTTTTTCTTTTTCTTTTTTCCTCTCATTTTTCTCTCCCTCACTCGCTCTCTCTTTCTCTCAATTTGGGGCGGTTTTACAAATGAAGTAACGAAGCCTTTTGTAGGCTAAGCCACATGCTAAATTCCAAATGGCAATATGTCATTGCATGCGTCATAGGAAGAAGAAATTAAAATAATTTCCTCCACTTCACCTTCCTTCGTATGGGAGGTTGGAAAGTCAACACTTTTTTAATACGGTAAATCAACTATTAAACATGGGACTGCAAATTATTTTTAAAAATGCGTGTATATATAGATTGAGATTCCACAACTTGTTTTAGTATTGTTAGGATATGCCGAAATCTCCGATAATTATTTTGCCCGAAAAATTACGATAATAAATAGAAGAGACGAAAATAAATTTGAACAGTGAACACGAGAATTTACATAGTTCGGTCAGAATGATCTACGGGGACATAGGGTAGAACTTCTTTATTATGTGGAGTGACTACGGACTCGTACACTGACGTGATACAAAAGCAGTTACACAACTAGGAGTAGCTACACAAAGAATTAATCGGAGTAGAAGAAGATCAGCGTGGTTGTGGTCTGTGGCCTGTGGCGTTTATTCTTCTGCGACGAGCTCTGCTATTTATAGGCATAAGTTTGCCTTCGACGCTTGTGTGTAAACACACATACTCCAAGTCATAAAAGTGTACGCACTCATTTGACAAAGGGTATATTGGGTCAGGCCCTATTAACGAATTTTCAAAACAGTTCATGCCCCATAACAGTTTAATTTAGGCCCAATGACCTAATTACTGAAAATATTAGTTTGAAGGATCAAGCTCATTGTGAATGACCTTTCTATCCTTCATATTTGGCACAATTATACCCATGTGCCACCTTCTTCTCCAAATGATTGAAGCAAAACAACCTTCAACGAAGACCAAAATTTACGATCTAAAGCCGCTCAATCTCGACGTTAATGACCGAATAAGGTTAAATCGATTATAATTTCACATGGGTGTCAATAATAAATGAAATTTTTTGAAGTTTATATCGGAATAATGTATTTAAAGTAATTCAAGAATCTCGTTGAAACAAGTGAAAAGCTGGACTTTAATGCTGAATAAGGTGAAATTGATCATGGGTCTTAATAATGAATGAAAATATTGATGTTAATCGCGATGAAATTTGACGCGGCCCATGATTGAAGCTTTTGCTAATAAACGCTCGCTAAGTAACAATTTATGCATTCTGGGTAACAATTTATACATTCTGCTAACACTTTATGCATTATGGGTAATGCATTCTGGGTAACACTATGCATTCTGCATTGTCCCGAAAATGGCAACATGCACCGTTTGAGTATAACT
This sequence comes from Craterostigma plantagineum, assembly GCA_027422505.1. Lineage (NCBI taxonomy): Eukaryota > Viridiplantae > Streptophyta > Magnoliopsida > Lamiales > Linderniaceae > Craterostigma > Craterostigma plantagineum. Next base: position 88,766 of record JAPQWV010001332.1, on the reverse strand, counting down.
TTCGATCGATAATTCAAATGACCTTGATTCAAGCATCCTTGATTAGCCATGTTAATTATGTATAACTTTTATTTTTTACGTTATTTCTGATTCGAAGTCCATTGACCTAACAAATGTGCCCGAAAAAGATTTACGGGCGCTTAGGGATATTGTCCGAAAATGGCATTGCCTGAAATGGCAACGCCTGAAAATGGCAACCTGCACCTTTTTTAGTATAACTTTCGATCTAGAATTCCAATGACTTCGATTCAAACTCTTGTTAATATCCAACATAACTATGAATATTTATTCTTTAAGTTATTTCTGATTCGCTAATACGAAATCGATAACCCCCAAATTAATCGAAGACGAGCAGCAACAATGAGGATGTTACAATTTGCTGCTATGTGTATCTGATACTTATGTGTAGGATGTTTCTTTTGAACAAACTTCGCTTCTGTTGCTGAAAATGTATGCATGATTTGGTGAAATTTTCTGTTGTTTACTGAGTTCCCGCAGTAACTGTTTAACAGAGTTCATCGGAGAAAAAAAAAACAGTAACCGATATGTAGGCAACAAGAAGTACAGTACGAGTACAGAATTCTAAGTCACAATAACAATTTATTATGTAATTAGTTTAATTTTTGATTTTCAAATTTTATGCTGTAAACACGCTGCATTCACTAAAATATAAGAATTTACGAAGTTTTAGATTAAATCTATTAGTTTAAGTTATGATTTTCGTGGAGATTATGTTGGAATTAAAGAAGTTGAAGTATATAGTATGGAAAACAAGTAGCTCTTCTTAAAAGGATGATCATGCTTCTACGAAATTGATTCTACTTACTCAAAATGTTGCGATTATGAACTATTAGTTGTTTATTACAATCCAGATGGTCTACCAACATAAATGATTCAACAATTTAATGACATCTTCAATTAGTCTTAAACGTAAACCAATTGTTATTTTGACTATGTATTCTGTTAGTCGTGTTGTGTTTCCTTGTTACCTACGTGTCAGTTTCTGTTTTGTTCTCCTCTTCAATTGTTTCTGATTAGTGTTAAACTGTTACTGTAGGAAATCAGTAAACAACATTTCAATATGTAATTAGTTTACTTATGATTTTCAAATTTATATTGTAAACACGCTTACATGCAGTAAATTATGAAATTACGAAGTTTTAGATAAAAATATACTAGTTTAGGAATGATTTTCGTCTAGATTACGTTGGAATTGAAGAAGTTGAAGTATATAGTATGGAAAACAAGTAGCACTCTTCTTGAATGGATGATCATGCTCCTACAAAATTGATTCTACTTACTCAAAACGTTGCGGATATGAACTATTAGTTTTTACTACAATCCAGATGGTCGACCTAACATAAGCGATTCAACAAAATTAATGACATCTTCAATTAATCTTCAATGTAAACCCTATGTTGTTTATTGATTTCCTGCAGTAACAATTTAACACTGATCAAAAACAATTGAAGAGGAGAACAAAACAGAAACTGACACGTAGGTAACAAGGACACACAACACGAGTAACATAATACATAGTAAAAATAATAATTAATATGTAATTAGTTTACTTATGACTTTTAAATTTTATATTGCAAATGCGCTACGTTCACTAAAATATATGAATTTACGAAGTTTTAGATAAAAATATATTAGTTTAGGTTATGATTTTAATCACATAGCCTAATTCACAAACTATAATAGTTCTGATAACATCTAGTTACAGTTTACACATATCGGGTAACAGATAATCTATCTTAATTTTATTTACTCTCCCGCCCAAAATTCATCTCGATCTGGTTTTCCCGCCCGAAATTTCACGAAAAACTTTAGTAACAAATTTAGGTAACATAGTAACAGAAACGTATATACTAGTAACAGATCCTGATAATTTAATTAGTAACAGTTGTTCATCACCTCAGTTGACGAACGTCCAAATCAATTCACTAACATCTGGATTGCTGCTTAACGTCGTGTCCTTCATACCACATGCATTACACCACTTACGGTTTGAGAGTTAATAATTGACATATAATTTCGAATATAATGGCGTAGCAAAAAAATACCAAATTATAGGGTCTATCATATTTTCGCAAAATTAAATGATGAACATCAAACGAACGACCAAACAAGGTGCCGCACCGAGCTGCCCATACTATGGGTACTTCGAATTTATACATATTAGATGTAATCGTTGCCAAAAACGGCTTTGATTTCATCTTATTTTCGCAAATTAGAACCCTACACGCGGTAACAATAATTGTAGTTTAATAACGGTTTTGATACACCTAGTATAGGTTTTGATACTCCAAGTAACAGATTTGATACTCCAAGTAACAGTTTTAATACAGTAAAAATATACCCAAATTATTGGGGTCGACCGTATTTTTGCGAAATTAAAAGATGAACGTCAGACGAACGAGCAAAACATGTGCCGCACCGAGCTGCCCTATTATGGGTACTTCGGCTTATACATATTAGATGTAATCGTTGCCAAAACGACTTTGAATTGATCTTATTTTCGCAAATTAGAACCCTACACATGGTAACAATTAATTGCAGTTTAATAACGTTCTGATACACCTAGTAACGATTTTGATACTCCGAGTAACAGATTTACAGTTTTGACACAGTAAAGATACACTCAAATTATTGAAATCGACCGTATTTTTGCGAAAATAAAGATGAACATCCGATGAACGACTAAACAATGTACCGCAACGAGCTGCCTATACTGTTGGTACTTTGAATTTGTATATATTAGATGTAATCGTTGCAAAAAAACGGCTTTGATTCCATCTTATTTTCGCAAATTAGAACCCTAAATAGAAAAATAAAATTCATTACAAATCTTACATCTTGCGTCGTCAATGCCTCAATATATCCTACCTTACGCGCCGAAATTGGTTGGTTATTGGGCATTCGAAATTTCGGATTTCGATTTACTGTAGAAACGAGATTCATAAAATAAATATTCTCTGTCGATAACAATTTTCTGCATCATAGTAACAGAAAAGGGATGGAAAATAACAGTTCACCAGGCGTTTATAACAATATAGTCTAACAGCATAACAGAAAGTCGCCGGAAAAGAACTCTTAGTTCAGTATGTTAGGAAGGGTATTTTCGTCAATACATATATTTAAGTCTTATCTCTGCCATTTTCGGAAAAGTTGGTCCCTTAAACTAATAGGGATTATGACAGGGAATGAACAGTTTAAAAACTAACTAGGAACTCAATACAAATTTCCCCATTGACAAACCAATAAGGCTGCCGCACACAAGAGACCTTAAGTTTTTCTTTTCATTTATGCACACAAGAGACTATTCAACTTCATCTGAGGATATTCTTCTTTTGATGGCTTCGTGGTCATCTTAACGGTTATGTTTAATCCATTCTACAATTTGCTATAAAACAATATATTTAATTTCTGAATTTTCCCAATTATCATAATTATCAAGTAGAAAATATATTTCCGCTGGATATAAAACACGAATTCTCGAGTATTTACCATACCAAATGGTAGGAAAAATAGTCATAGTAATTTAATCACAAGCTAAACTCCACTCCAAGGAGAAAGAGAAGTACAACTCTCATCACATTTAATCAACTTGCATATAATCATATAAAAATAGGATAGAAACACCTAAATTATTCCAATACATAAGAAATTTATATATCTATAAATATATTATAAAAGAGCTCAACTTTTCTGATTTTCAACCAAAGATGAACAAATTAAGCCCCAAAATGTTTCATCTATCTGAAATTCGGTGCTAGAGACTCGAAAAAACCCTCATCGCAAGGTATAGTCAAGCCCATATCGTGATTGAATCCATACTCTTCTTCAGCCCTTCGAAGAAGTTCTTGAAACTCCACAACGTTCAAAATCGAAATTGGAACAATGTACCTCGATCGATTTTCGCCTACGTACACTACAAAGTGCCCCTTTGGGACATCATCGTACCCGGTTTTCTTGCCTAAGCTCGAGCAACGCTTTATGATATGCTTGATCATGGCTTTTTGTGTGAGTTTGCTCGATTTTGTATTAATAGCCATGTGTGTTTATATTTATAAATACAATCTCTCTCTCTCTCTCTCTCTCTCTCTCTCTCTCTCTCTCTCTCTCTCTCTCTCTCTCCTCTCTCTCTCTCTCCCTCGCTCTCTGTCTTGGTTCGTAGAAAGAGATAGAAAAGAGGGTTGTGGCGAGAAATAAGACAGTCTGAGCTCTCTATATATACTAACGGATTTGGGGTTTGGAAGACTCATAGTGGCGGGTAAGAGAATTAAATAGATTGAGACGTTTTATTTGGCTTTTTATATGTATTGTCGTTTTATATAAAAACACGTCAAGGGAAACCTATAGCTCAAATCACGATATAATGATGCCAATATGAATTTTTTCTGTATCTAATTACGAAATAAAATTTTCCCATTTTGTGGCCATGAGGAGAGTTATTATATATTCTTTTTCACAATATAAACTCCATATCGGTGAAGTTCATATTCACTTGTGATATAACTTAATCGGAGTGTGGAACTAATGCTCTTAGAAAATATCTCCTAAAAAATTTAAAAATTAATAAATAAAACTAAAAAATATAGGGAAAAATGAAAGAAAGAAATAGAACAATGACGAGTGGAGTTTGTGGGGGAGGAAAATATTTATGCTTTTGGAAGCCAATGCCTTGGTTTTTATTAGTCTTGTAACCCTTCGTTAAGACAACATGGCCCCCATTTTATTTTATCTAAATTTATTAATTTATTTCTATTCAATATACTATTCGCTACTTGGAATATTTTAATCAAATTGAACGATTTCTTCATATTTGGCCGACTATATTTTTACGTGAGAAAAAAGAAGCAAGCGATCCTACTTCTTAAGTTATAGGGTTCTCGTACTAAAAACATGTAATTATGCGTTTCATATGATGGTTACTAAGCCTTGAAAAACAAATATATACATATATATTATATGATCTTTACTAAGGGTATAATAATCTTTAGACATTAAAAGATTATTCTTTAAAAACTTGTGCTATCTTCAACGAACACCACTATTTGATGGAATTATTACGTCTCATGTTTAGAGGTGCTCGTTCTTCAAAAACTAGATATCTCTATCTATGTCCTTACAAATATATATTAAAATATGGGTAAATTTGGGTTCAGTCCCCATTATCGATTTTCATAAATAGTTCAGGCCCATAGCAGTTTAACTTAGACCCAAGGACCTAATTATTGAAAATATTAGTTTCAAGGACCAAGCTCATTGTAAATGACCTTTCTATCCCTCACATTCGCCAAAATTACACCCATGTGCCATCTTCTTCAACAAACGATTGAAGCAAAAACAACCTTCAACGATACAAAATTTACGATATAAAGCCTTCTCAATCTCTACGTTAATGACCAAATAAGGTCAAATCGATGATAATTTCTCATGGGTGTCAATAATCAATGAAAATTTTCGAAGTTTATATTGGAATAATGTATTAAAAGTAGTTCGAAAATCTCGATGAAACAAGGGAAAATCTTGACTTTAATGCTGAATAAGGTGAAATTGATAGTGTGTCCTAATAAATAATGAAAATATTGATGTAATCGCGAAGAAATTTGACGCGGCCCATTATTGAAGCTTTTGCTAATAAAACGCTCGATAAGTAACAATTTATGCATTCTGGGTAACTATTTATGCATTCTAGGTAACAATTTATGCACTCCGGGTAACGCTTTATGCACTCTGGGTAACAGTTCATGCATTCTGGGTAACAATTTATGCATTCTGGGTAATACTATGCATGCGTCTCTTCCAAACGATGAATGCACAAACCACGTTCAACGAAGACCAAAATTTACGATCTAAAAGCCGGCTCAATCTCGACGTTAATGACCGAATAAGGTTAAATCGATGATAATTTCCCATGGGTGTCAATAACCAATGAAATTTTTTGAAGTTTATAATGGAATAATGTATTAAAAGTAATTCGAAAATCTCGTTGAAAAAAGGGAAAATCTGGACTTTAATGACTGAATAAGGTGAAAATGATCGTGGTATTAATAATCAATGGAAATATTGATGTTAATCGCGAAGAAATTTGACGCGGCCTGTGATTGAAGCATTTTCTAATAAAACGCTCGCTAAGTAACAATTTATGCATTCTGGGTAACAATTATGCATTTCGGGTAACAATTTATGCATTCTGGGCAACAGTTCATGCAATCTGGATAACAATTTATGCATTCTGGGTAACACTATGCATTCTGCATTGCCCATGGCAACTTGGACCTTTTGTAGTATAAATTACGATTTAGAATTCAAATGAGATACAAATTCCTGTGAATATCTAACTTAATTATGTATAACTTTTATTCTTTAAGTTCTTTCGCTAATACCAAATCGATAACCCCCAAGTTAATCGAAGATATCGAAGACGAGCAACGACGGGCACGAGCAGCGACGACGAGGATGTTACAATTTGGTGTTATGTGTATCTGATACTTATGTGTAAGATGTTTCTTTGAACAAACATCGCTTCTGTGGCTGAAAATGTACGCATGATTCTGGTAAAGCCCTATGTTATTTACTAATTTCCTGCAGTAACAGTTTAACACTGATCAGAAACAATTAAAGAGGAGAAAAAACAGAAAATGATATGTAGGTAACAAGGGAACACAACACGAGTAACAGAATACATGATAACAATAACAATTTAATATGTAATTAGTTTACTTTATGATTTTCAAATTTTATACTTCAAACACGCTACATTCACAAAAATATATCAATTTACGAAGTTTTAGATAGAAACATATTAGTTTAGGTTGTGATTTTCGTTGGAATTGAAGAAGGTGAAGTATATAGTTGGAAAACAAGTAGCACTCTTTTTGAAAGGATGATCATGCTTTTACCAAATTGATTATACTTACACAAAACGTTGTGGAAATGAAGTATTAGATGTTTATTACAATCCAGATGGTCGACCTAACATAAATGACTCGACAAAATTAATGGCATCTTCAATTAATCTTAATCACAAACCCTATGTTGTTTACTGATTTCATGCAGTAACAGTTTATCAGTGATCAGCAACAATTTGAAGATGAGAAGATAACAGAAACTGATATGCCGGTAACAAGCAAACACAACACGAGTAACATAATACAAAGTCAAAATAACAATTTAATATGTAATTAGTTTACTTTATGATTTTAAAATTTTATACTTCAAACACGCTACATTCACTAAAATATCTCAATTTACGAAGTTTTAGATAAAAATATATTAGTTTAGGTTGTGATTTTCGTGGAGATTATGTTGAAATTGAAGAAGTTGGAGTATATAGTATGGAAAGCAAGTAGCACTCTTCTTGAAAGGATGATCATGCTTCTACCAAATCGATTCTACTTACACAAAACGTTGCGGAAATGAACTATTAGATGTTTATTATAATTCAGATGTCGACCTAACATAAATGACTCGATAAAATTAATGACATCTTCAATTAATCTTAATCACAAACCCTATGTTGTTTACTGATTTCATGCAGTAACAGTTTATCAGTGATCAGCAACAATTTCAAGATGAGAAGATAACAGAAATTGATATGCCGGTAACAAGCAAACACAACACGAGTAACATAATACATAGTCAAAATAACAATTTAATATGTAATTAGTTTAAAATGTTATACTTCAAACACGCTACATTCACTAAAATATATCAATTTACGAAGTTTTAGATAAAAATATATTAGTTTAGGTTGTGATTTTCGTGGAGATTATGTTGGAATTGAAGAAGTTGGAGTATATAGTATGGAAAGCAAGTAGCACTCTTCTTGAAAGGATGATCATGCTTCTACCAAATCGATTCTACTTACACAAAACGTTGCGGAAATGAACTAAGTTTATTATAATTCAGATGTCGACCTAACATAAATGACTCGATAAAATTAATGACATCTTCAATTAATCTTAATCACAAACCCTATATTATTTTCTGATTTCATTCAATAACAGTTTTATGAACGATCAGCAACAATTGAAGAGGAGAATATAACAGAAATTGATATGTCGGTAACAAGCAAACACAACACGAGTAACAGAACACATAGTCAAAATAACAATTTAATATGTAATTAGTTTTACTTTATGATTTTTAAATTTTATACTTCAAACACGCTATGTTCACTAAAATATGTCAATTTACGAAATTTTACATAAAAATATATAAGTTTAGGTTATGATTTTGATCAAAACCCCTAATTTACAAACTATAATAATTCTGGTAACATATAAACAGATAACTAGTAACAATTTTACACATATCGGGTAACAGATAATCTACATTTGATTTTATTTAGACTCCCGCCCAAAATTCATCTCATTCTGGTTTTCCCGGCCGAAATTTCACCGATAATTTAGTAAGAAATTTAGTCAACATAGTAACAGAAGTGCATATACTTGTAACAGATCCCGAGAATTTTACTAATCGACCAAAACGAAAAAAATACACCCAGCAATTAATTACAGTTAAATAACAGGTTTGACAGACATAGTAACGAGTTTCGCAGACTGAGTAACAACTTTGATGACAGTAAAAATATACCCAAATTATCGGGATCGACCATATTTTTGCGAAATTTAAAGGTAAACGTCGGACGAACGAGCAAAAAATGTGCCGCATCGAGCTTCCCATACTATGGGTACTTCGAATTGATACATATTAGATGTAATCGCTGCCAAAAACGGCTTTGATTTCATCTTATTCCCGCAAATTGGAACACTATACATGGTAACAATTAAGTTAAGTTTAATACGGTCTTGACAAAAATAGTAACGATTTTGGCACAACGGGTAACAGATTTGACACTGCGAGTAACAGTTTGAACACAGTAAAAAAATATCCAAATTATTGGGGTCGATCGTATTTTCGCAAAATTAAAGATGAACGTCGGACGAACGACCAAACAATGTGCCGCTCTGAGCTTTCCATACTATGGGTACTTCGAATTTATAGATATTACATGTAATCGTTGCCAAAAACGGCTTCAACTTCATCTTATTCGCGCAAATTCGAACACTATAATTGGTAACAATTAAGTTCAGTTTAATAACGGTTTTCACAGATATAGTAACAAATTTCACGCAACAGGTAACAGATTTGGCACTTCGAGTAACAATTTGGACACCGTAAAAATATACCCAAATATGGGGTCGTTCGTATTTTCGCGAAATTGAAAGATGAAGGTCGGGCGAAAGAGCAAATAATGAGCCGCACCAAGCTGCCCATACTATGGGTACTTGGAATTTGTACGTACTAGATGTAATCGGTGCCAAAAATTTCTTTGATTTCGTCTTATTTTCGCATATTAGAACCCTAAATAAAAAGATAAAAACTCATACACATCTTACAGGTTGCTTCGTCAATACCACAATACATCCTACATTACACGCCGAAATTGGTTGGTTAATGGGATTAGAAATTTCGAACCTCGATTCACTGTAAAAACGAGATTCGTAAATAAATACTCTGTCGATAACAATTTTCTGCATCGTAGTAACTGATAATGTATGGGAAATAACATTTCACTGGACGTTTATAACAGTATAGTCTAAAAGCATAACAGAAAGTCGCCGGAAAATAACTATTAGTTCAGTATGTTGGAAGGGGTATTTTCGTCAATACATAGTTTTAATCCTTATCTCTGCAATTTTCAAAAAGTTGGTCCTTTAAACTAATTTCATCTCTGACAGGGACTGAACACTTTACAAACTTACAAACTGGGTCCTGAATGCAAATTTCCCTTAAAATATACTTCAAAGAGCACTGAATAACATACAACTACGACCTCCATTATTAATAAATGAAACTCGACATAAGAATGTGATTTAAATTTTGGACCATTAACATATATTATAGTAAAACACCCTGATGCATAGGTAGGTGCAAGAAATAAATGTAGTTATTTGACTCTTTTCTATTCGTATAAAAAGGACTACGTGAAGTACGTAATTTCGCAATCTATAATTACATTTTATATGCATAAAAAAACTTATGAAATCAATATTCTTGTTCTTTTATCTAGTTCCATCGTAGCTAGCGTGGCGAGATAATAGTAAAAGAAGCAAATACTATATAATAAGGCAAACTACATATGGAAGAAATTCATTTTAAAAATGTGTGACAATCGACGGGGCCTTGGAGAATTTTTGCAATGCAATATCATATTATGTGAACGAAACTTGTTGCGAGTTTGACATTTTAACAGTAATATATTAATACCAAAGACCCCACACGACACCCCAAAGGTCATATATTGATGTTTCCCTTCAATATATTTGTCATTACATATTCATGTAAAATAATGGAATTCTATGTTCCAATAAAAATAAGTTATTTCATTATTAATGTAGTAAGTAGGAAACGAGGGACAAAAGGAAGTGAGACAGACAACAGGCAACAATCGGTTTTGTCTCCCTTCCTTTCCTAATAATTAATATGGTGAAGAAGACAATAAAGGGAATGGACAATATTCAGTACCACCTAATTTCTTGTCTATAGCGTATTATTTAATTCAATTATTATTCACTAGAGTATATATGCCACATTGCAATTTGTTAAGATGTAACAAAAAATTAAATTAGAAAATATAATAAAGTAATCAAACCCACTCGCGCTCAACAAATAAAAACAAAACTGTGATGTTGTTACAAAAATATTATAACTATTAAGTTTTTTTTAATTACGGTTATAGTAATATTAGACAGATAATAACTTCTTTATTCAATACTTCATAACATTTACACAACCCCAAATCACATATTTATACTATTACAAATTCACTATTACACATAAAGTTTACAACGTTTATTACAATTATACACCTCATCTAATCAATTAATACTCATCAAATTTTTACAATATTCAATATAATACCTCCAAATCTTAATACATCCAAATCAATAATTCAATAACAATTCAAAAACATCCATATCTTAATTTTGTTTCTTAATATTCATAACACTCCCCCTTGGATGTTTTCAAAGAATATGCCTCGTCAAAACCTTACTAGGAAAAAATCCAATGGGATAAAAAAACCTTAGTGAAGGAAAGAGATACATATTTCCTTTGATACGCTTTAAATGTTGACTCGTTAAAATTCTTACTGGGAAAACCCGATGGCAAAAACCTCGGTGAAGGAAAAAGAGTGCAACGCATATTTTCTCCCCTGATGATAACATCACTTCAAATCTCGAATTCGTCGAACTCCGATTGAATACCAATTTTCTGAAAATTGTAGGAGGAAGTGCTTTCGTAAACAAGTCTGCGAGATTTTCGCTAGATCGTATTTACTACACATCAATATCACCATTCTTCTCCAGATCATGTGTACAGAAAATTTCGGTGAAATATGTTTTGTTCTATCACCTTTGATATATCCGTCCTTTAATTGGGCGATGCATGCCGCATTATCTTCATATAATGTCGTCGGAACTAACTTTTCCGACGATAGCCCACAAGTTTGTTGTATATGCTAAATAACTGATCGCAACCAAACACATTCTCTGCTAGCTTCATGTATAGCTAGAATTTCCTAGATGACGTAGCCGTTAGACTTTGCTTAACTGATCGCCATGAAATGACAGTTCCAGCGCATGTCAATAAATAACCGGTTTGTGATCGAGCATTATGTGGATTGGATAGAATAATTAGAATAGAACAATCTCATATTAGCTGTTCCTTGAAGGCATCAAAATATCCGTTTAACTCCATCACAATGTCTATGAGTTGGTGAAGAACTATATCTTGCCAGTATATTTACAACTAATGCTATGTCAGGCCGCGTATGACTCGTAAGATACAGTAGTGCTCCAATAGCACGGAGGTATGGTACTTCAGGACCAAACACTTTTTCATTATCTTCGCATGGTCTAAACGGGTCCTTATTCACGTCTAATGATCGGACTATAGTCGGAGTATCCAATGGATGAGCTTTGTCCATGTAAAATCTTTCAATACCTTTTTCGTATAAGTCTCTTGATGGACAAATATTTCATTCCTCAAATATTCTATTTCCAGTCCGAGACAAAATTTAGTTTTACCGAGATCCTTCATTTCGAATTCTCTTTTCAAACAACCAATGGCTTTCGATAACTCTTCAGGAGTTCCGATTAGATTGATATCATCAACATATACTGCAACGATAACAAACTCATTTTTAAATCTTCTTGTAAATATGCGTGGGCAAGTTTGATCATTTATACTCCTCTTTCAATAAGTTTTCACTTAGTCGTTTATACCACATACGTCTGGATTGTTTTAATCCATAAAGCGCTTTGTTCAATTTACTTGAGTACTCATCTCGAGGCCCTGAAATTTCAGGCAACCGAAATCCTTCCGGAAGCTTCATATAAATGTCACTATCAAGCGAGGCATACAAAATAAGCAGTGACAACATCCATTAGACGCATATCGAGTCCTTCACGTACTGCCAGACTAATTATGTAACAAAAAGTTATTGCGTCCACCACGGAAGAATACGTCTCCTCATAATCAATACCAGGTCTCTGCGAGAAACCTTGTGCGACAAGCCGTGCTTTATAACTCACAATTTTGTTGTTTTCATTTCTCTTTCTAATAAAAACCCATATGAATCCAACCGGCTTTACATTTTCTGATATGCGGAATACAGGTCCGAAAACTTTTCGTTTTATTTTAATTCTACCTCGATTGCATCTTTCCGTTTTGGCCAATCTTTTCGTAGTCTGCATTCGTTTACAGACCTTGGTTCATGATCCTCATTTTCATTCATCTCATTCATTTCATGTAGCGCTACGCTAAATGAGAACTTATCGTTAATGTTAACTTCATCTCGGTTCCATCTAATTCCATTCGGGCGTAATTGATTGAGATATCTTCATTATAATTATTTTCAATTTGTTCAGGTACATGAGTTTCTTTCACATCATCATTTATGCCCATCGACTCTTCTTCAGTTGATAAATCCTCGATTCAACCATTCTTATTATTTGCTCCTTCTCTTTCCGAGGATTTTTATCTTTTGAACCCGATGGCCTACCACGCTCCAGCTGTGGTCTAGGCTCAATCTTGTTCTTTGTTTGTTCTACAGGAACATCAATTCTAATAGGAGCATTAACAGCTGGCTTGGTCACTCTCTTCGGGTCTGTAAAGTTGTCTGGCAATTGACTCGCTAAGCTTTGTAGATGAATTATTTTCTGAACTTCCAGATCATATTCTTTAGTTGAGGATCATAATGATTCAGCGATAATTCATTCCAACCAATATTTGTTTCCAGCTGTCTCTTTTCTCCCCCTAATGTCGGAAAATATATTTCATCGAAGTGACAGTCGGCAAATCTGGCCGTGAATAAATCTCCAGTTAGTGGTTCTAAATATCTTATCATTAAAGGAGATTCAAATAAGACATATATTTCCAACCTCCTTTGAAGTTCCATCTTTGTGCGTTGTGGTGGCACAATTGGACGGGGAAATAACTGATTCCTGGCCATAAACCATTTGCAACGGGGAAACATCATAATAACTTGTTGGCCAAATGCGAATTAGTGCCACTGCATGTAATATAGCATGTCCCCAACAAGATGATGGAAGTTTCAACTTCATTAATAATGGCATTGCAATTAATTGCAGACGTCTAATCAACGATTCTGCAAGACCGTTTTGCCTATGAACATGTGGCATATGAATCAATACCGATCGACATACAACAATCATTAAATGCCTTGGAAGTAAATTCACCAGCATTATCAAGGCGTATTTTCTTTATCAGATAATCTGAAAAATGTGCTCTTAATCTAATCAGCTGAGCAAGTACTCTCGCAAATGCCACGTTTCTCATAGATAATAAACATACATGGACCACTTAAGTGATGCGTCGATTATATAATTATTTAAATGGTCCACATGATGGATGTATCGGCCAACAAATATCATCATGTATACGCTCTGAAAATACAATAGATTCATTCTTTTACTTCCTTTGGTGAAGGTCGAATAATTAACTTCCCATTAAAGCAGGCAGCACAAGGTAATTCATTAGATTGAAGAATCCTCTGGTTCTTTATCACATGTCCACGTGAATTTTCAATTATTCTTCGCATCATAGTTGAACCGGGATGGCCCAACCTGTCATGCCAAACCTTAAATGTACTGTCATCAGTAAACTTTTGGTTTACGATAGCATATGATTCAATTGTTCTCAGAATATAACCCAGAGTCAAATGAAGGTAATATTTTCACGATTCTTTTATCATTTAGAATCACTTTTGTCACGTGCAAAATATTCAACGTCACCCTTTTTTTGCTGTCACAATATGATATCCGTTATTTCTAATAGCTTTCAAGCTTACTAAATTTCTTTGAGACTTAGGATAATATAAGGCATTTTCAATTATCAGTCTTGTCTCTTTGGGCAATAAAACGCTAGCTCTTCCGTAACCTTCAATTATATCTGTACTACCCGATATAGTAATAACGCTCTCTCCTTTCATTTCGAGATGATCAAAATATTTCTTATTTCTCATAAATCGTCGCACAATTTGCAAGACGTAATTCTCCATTGCACATGCTTGTATCCATTGTATGAATATCCTTAACAAATATTAATATTATATCATGAATAAAGCAACTCAATTAAAATGTATGCATGTAGAATAAAGCATACAAATATAGTATAGATAAAATAATAAATGTAACATATTTGCATGTATAAAATTTCATCCCGATGGATCAATGACATTCATAATATCGAATGAACGTTTGATTAATATCAGCTCCTGACACCGATTCTCTTGAATACCGCAATTTGAGCAACGTCGTAGTTCTTCGCCTTGAATTATAAAATAAAGATCAACGTGATCTTTTGGTGCGAATAAAAATTCCATCATCACGATAATAATATTATTCTCGATAGCAGTCTCTGCTCAACATTTCATTTTCGTTTATTTATCACATTTCCGCTTCGGGGAAAATTAAATATTCACAACGTTAAACATATACAACCATTTGTATTGTTTGCGGATACATTCACTTCAGGGAATCTCGTGCATTTTCTTCGGCAAATGTCGCTCGTGCAATCAAAATATTGATCACAAGTTTCAAGCCAACATATCAAAAATATCGATAACAAATTCATCAAACTGTTGCATATAATATCATGAATATAATACATATGTTAAGAATCGAAACATAACAAAATATTCAACGAAAATTATAACTAATCTTCTTCACTTTTAATTCAACGATGGTATACATAAAATTACGGTACCTCAATCGAAGGCGTTGAAGAACTTCAATGGAGGTTGATTTCGACAGTGGAGGATGATCTCTACGGCGGAGGTTGATCTCGACGACGGAGCGTGATCGTGCTGATAACGTGTTATAAAAATATTATAACTATGAAGTGTTTTATTAATTACGATTATAGTAATATTAGAGAGATAACTAGAGAGATAATAACTTCTTTATTCAATGCTTCTTCATACCATTTACACAACCTCAATCACATATTTATACTAATACAAATTTACTATTTAAACCTAAAATTTACAACATTTATTACAATTATACACTCATATAATCAATCAATACTCATCTAATTTTTACAACATTCAATATAATACTCCAATCTTAATACGTCCAAATTTCAATAATTCAATAACAATCCAAAACATTCGCATCTTAATTTTATTTCTTAATATTCATGACAGAAGTTGCATTTTTTTTAAAGGGATAATTTCTAAAATGATACCTAATAGAAGCAAGTAAACTCCGCCGCGCCGATTCCACCGTCTCCGCCGACGCGCGAACGACTCGCCGGAGCTGCCGCACTGTACTAAAAGTTCAAACAACTCATCTCAGACAACCTAGTTGAGGAAGATCTACGGATGTGAATCTCGGTGCTAGAGTCCGATGGTTGTTTGTTTCCTCAAACTGTACCTTTGCTCAAATTTACTTCGTAAGGTTGGCGATATTGCTTTTTTAATTTAGTCCTGTCCTTAATTGTCATCATAGTTTTTTCTCCTTCGGTTGTCAATTTTTATGATTGCTAGTGGTGGACGTTCTGATTCTGTTGTTTGCCTTCATATCAATTTCCTTCTAGAAAAGTAAATGTGTCTTTTGTTAGTCGGTTTCGAGGAATTAGCTACGATTTTAGATGCTAAGAGCTTGGGAGTTTGCACCTACTCTGTAGTGTATTTGGAATCTACGGTGTTCTTGCAATAAAATGGAGCAAATGCAAGAAGGCTCGGTCATGTTAACTAATGACGCTTTTCTGCTTAATTTTTTGTCGCCTGAATTCAAATGATAAAGCATTCGGTGATCAATTGTTTATGCTCATTTATCTTCTTTACCTACTTCATTGTTGTTAATGAACTATCGTTTGAAAAAAATATATAGTGACCGCACGGAATCTGCCTATTTACAGGTTTAACTAAACTAGTATTTTTAGTATACCCTATGTGTGTGTGATAAAATAAAATAAAGTATTAGTGGATAGTTATGACAAATGATATATTAAAAATGGAATGATGCAATTGTTATGAGTTTAGTGTAGAAAAAAATTTGATTGGTCACACAGACGGTTTTTTGTTCCGAATAAATACGCTCTTTATATAAAAGAGTGTAATAAGCTGGTGTTCGTGTGGCTCGGGTCGGGGTGTGTCCATGTGAATGGTAATCGGATTAAATTCGCTGAAAGCCTTGGATAAAAAGAGATATTCAATATACTGAAATTTTCTTCGGACATCGAAAATAAAATAGCTCGAAATCATGTTGAAGGACCTAAAAAAAATTATACATATTTAGTACGAAATATTTTTTTCTCTTGGTATTTATTCGGTTATATTGGATCATTTGTTATGAGTGAATCTACATTGAAATGAAATATTTGACTTTTTTTACTCTAGTCATCAAATTATACAGATACGATTAAAAGAGTGAATTCACTATAACTCCCAACTCTTTTTAATTTCCTTTGGATTTCGTGAAAGACATGGACATACGCTATAAATACCACCAGATATCCTCAGCAATAACTCATCACATACAGACAAAACATTGTACTTCCACATACAATACAACCTTAGTTCATATCTTTACATAGCCATGGCTCTCTCCAAGTCCTTGCTTTCATGCCTTGTCGCCATCTTCCTCTTTGCTTCCTTAATCCAAGCACAGGTTAAATTAATACACACATAAAAAACCCTCCTCATCTTTATTGATATATTTGTTCTTACCTTTTTTCAGGACATCAATTCATTCTCTGAATCGAAGATAGGTCAGTTATACGCTTAAAATCTTACATTTAGGTACGCATATATGATGATCTTCAGACGCACACACTTACGATATATGAATTGTGTGTGTTATAGATTGCAAAGCACAATGTGTAAGAAGATGTGCGTTATCGTCGAGGCCAAACTTGTGCCACCGAGCTTGCGGGACGTGCTGTGCTAGGTGTAACTGCGTGCCACCTGGCACTTACGGAAATTACGAGGCTTGCCCTTGCTACGCTCGTCTCACTACTCACGGCGGTCGCAAGAAATGCCCTTGATTAGCTAATTTAATTATTAGTTAACATATGACCATGTAAATCTTAATCTTCTATTTTATTTAGTTTTATATATGATGTTTATTTGGATTGAATAATTAAGTACCATCGAGTTTCTTGCTCGTTGTTGCCCTTTCTTTTATATAGGCTATTTTGTCTAAAAAAACCCTAAGTTTCGACTTTGAATGGCAAAATTATAAAAATGGGTCACTTAGTATACCATTTTTTGATTTTGGGTAACTATGTTTGCCAGTTACAAAATTAGCTAGTAGCAAAATGGGTTACTAGTTACAAAACTAGGTCACTAAGTATGTATATAGTATCAAAACTATGTCACTAAGTATATGTATAGTTACAAATTTACGTCATTAAGTATGTATATAATAATAAAAAGATATCAGTCCCAATTTTGTTACTATATAGATACTTAGTGACCTCGTTTTGTAACTGGCAAACAAAGTGATCCAAAATAAAAAAAATGGCATACTTAGTGACCCATTTTTATAATTTTCCCACTTTGAATTGATACTATACTTTCAGAGGCTTCTGTATATTATATTTACCAATGGACTAATAAGCCATTCTTGAGGAACCCATAATTTGCAGGCGAACGTTTCTTGAGGAAGAAATACGTATAGTCAAATATATTGAATATTTAACTTCGAATTTAGAAGAGAGCCCAACTTTATTCTTTTAGTGAAGGGCGCTCCTGTTTGACTCTAAAACAAATATATGATCTAAAACAATAAATCAGACATCATCGGATCATATCCGCCAGAAAAGGGGTTGGCCTAGAGTACTGGTAGTTAAATACACACATACGTACGTATATATATATATCTATATATATATATCAATATATATATATATATATAAATAACATAACTCCTATGACATATTTCATATTTACATATTTTTGCAAAGTTAAAATAGAAGTATACATCGAATATTTCGACTCTCCCCCAATTCAAAATGTTAATTATGTATGTCCAGGTAAAGAACAATATTCATTGCACATCATTTATTATTTTACTCAACAAATCCCAAATAGTTCCAACACCTTTAATTGTCTTTCCACTTTCGTTTGAAGACGGGCAAAATGATAAACTAGTTAAACTAAAACAATATAAATACCACCAAAATGTTCTCCCTCAATACCAATCCATCATATATCCCCCCTCTCTTACAAAATACACAAAATAGCCATATATCTTTGCAGCCATGGCTTCACTCTCCAAGTCATTCCTTTCATGCCTTACCATCATCTTCTTCTTCGCTGCCTATTCGCAAGTCGTAATGGCGAACTTGAAAGCTATTCGCCCGCTGAACCAAAGATAGGTCGGAAATTATACTTATATATATATGTAAGCTTGGATTCAATTGCTTATTATTTCGCAACGTATTTATTTATTAGATTGCGGGGCGGAATGTGTGAGAAGATGTGCTTTATCTTCGAGGCCAAACTTGTGCCACCGAGCTTGCGGGACGTGCTGTGCTAGGTGTAACTGCGTGCCACCTGGCACTTACGGAAATTACGAGGCTTGCCCTTGCTACGCTCGTCTCACTACTCACGGCGGTCGCAAGAAATGCCCTTGATTAGCTAATTTAATTATTAGTTAACATATGACCATGTAAATCTTAATCTTTTATTTAGTTTTATATATGATGTTTATTTGGATTGAATAATTAAGTACCATCGAGTTTCTTGCTCGTTGTTGCCCTTTCTTTTATATAGGCAATTTGTCTAAAAAAACCCTAAGTTTCGACTTTGAATGGCAAAATTATAAAAATGGGTCACTTAGTATACCATTTTTTGATTTTGGGTAACTATGTTTGCCAGTTACAAAATTAGGTAGTAGCAAAATTGGGTCACTAGTTACAAAACTAGGTCACTAAGTATGTATATAGTAACAAAACTATGTCACTAAGTATATGTATAGTTACAAATTTACGTAATTAAGTATGTATATAATAATAAAAAGATGTCAGTCCCAATTTTGTTACTATATAGATACTTAGTGACCTCGTTTTGTAACTGGCAAACAAAGTGATCCAAAATAAAAAAATGGCATACTTAGTGACCCATTTTTATAATTTTCCCACTTTGAATTGATACTATACTTTCAGAGGCTTCTTATATATTATATTTACCAATGGACTAATAAGCCGTTCTTGAGGAACCATAATTTGCAGGCGAACGTTTCTTGAGGAAGAAATACGTATAGTCAAATATATTGAATTTTTAACTTCGAATTTAGAAGAGAGCCCAGCTTTATTCTTTTAGTGAAGGGCGCTCCTGTTTGACTCTAAAACAAATATATGATCTAAAACAATAAATCAGACATCATCGGATCATATCCGCCAGAAAAGGGGTTGGCCTAGAGTACTGGTAGTTAAATACACACATCCGTACGTATATACATATATATATATATATAATATAACTCCTATGACATATTTCATATTTACATATTTTTGGAAAGTTAAAATAGAAGTATACATCGAATATTTCGACTCTACCCCAATTCAAAATGTTAATTATGTACGTCCAGGTAAAGGATAATATTCATTGCACATCATTTATTATTTTACTCCACAAATCCCAAATAGTTCCAACACCTTTAATTGTCTTTCCACTTTCGTTTGAAGACGGGCAAAATGATAAACTAGTTAAACTAAAACAATATAAATACCACCAAAATGTTCTCCCTCAATACCAATCCATCATATATCCCCCCTCTCTTACAAAATACACAAAATAGCCATATATCTTTGCAGCCATGGCTTCACTCTCCAAGTCATTCCTTTCATGCCTTACCATCATCTTCTTCTTCGCTGCCTATTCGCAAGTCGTTAATGGCGAACTTGAAAGCTATTCGCCCGCTGAACCAAAGATAGGTCGGAAGTTATACTTATATATATATATATATATATGTAAACTTCGATTCAATTGCTTATTATTTCGCAACGTATTTATTTATTAGATTGCGGGGCGGAATGTGTGAGAAGATGTGCTTTATCTTCGAGGCCAAACTTGTGCCACCGAGCTTGCGGGACGTGCTGTGCTAGGTGTAACTGCGTGCCACCTGGCACGTCGGGAAATTACGATGCTTGCCCTTGCTACGCTGATCAGACTACTCGTGGCGGTCGAAAAAAATGCCCTTAAAATTCTATATATATATATATAGTGTGTGTGTGTGGTGTATGTGATTTTCTAAGGGTTGTGTGGTGCTTGTGAGGAGATTGCTTGGCAGAAATGGAATTATATGTACCTTTCTAAGATGATTGAAGTTGAATTGAATTGCTTCATGTTGTTAATGATGTGTGGATTTATGAAACATTAGGCTCAATGAAATATACGTCAAGTCTGGTGCAGCGGCGGAGGCAGAATCAGAAATGTAAATCAATGAGGTCTATAGTCTAATTGGACTCCTTAGAAAATATTTTTCAATATTTTCACTTGGGTCATTTTAGTATAATTTTCTTTAATTTAATCACTGCCATTAAAAAATTTGCCATATACTAATAAAAATTCCAGATTCAGAATGAAACATATGGCATTAAAAAATTGCCATTTATTACTAATAAAAAAAATCCCAGTGTATTCAGAATGAGACATATGTATAATGAGGATTAGTCCGGCTAGGGGTGTTCATCGGTCGGTTCGGTTCGGTTTTTTCAAATTTCGGTTCGGTTTTTCGGTTTTCGGTTTTACGTATGCTTAATCCGATATCCGAACCGTTTTAATTTGGTTCGGTTCGGTTTTTTATAATTCGTTCGGTTTTTTCGGTTCGGTTTTTCGGCTAGGAATTTAATATCAACAAAAAAATATTATGAACTGAAAATACGTAAAACAATTTATGGTTATTAAAAACAAAGAAGATTTATGGAACGTGACATATGGCAAAATAATTCAAAGCTCCGAAAAAAAAAACATGAAAATGTAACAAAATCTAACCAAAATATAAAAACATTCATATGAAGATACTATAAATTACTTGGGAGAAAAATAGTTTTTGATTGGTGAGGAAAACATTCACTTAAAAATGGAAAAAAAATATTCCAATGAAATTATATTTAATGTGTTGTTTACGTATGAGAGAAAAACAAATTGATTTTTATTATTTTTTCTATTTTTAATGTAGTATGATAATTTTTGTTCGGTTTTTTCGGTTTTTTTCGGTTTTACGTATGCTTAATCCGATATCCGAACCATTTTAATTTGGTTCGGTTCGGTTTTTTACAATTCGGTTCGGTTTTTTTTTCGGTTCCGGTCTTTTCGGTTCGGTTCTTTACGGTTCGGTCGGTTTTTTCGGTTTTTCGGTTAATTTGAACACCCCTAAGTCCGGCTGGAAATTAGGCGTTGTTTCTCATTCGACTGCGAATTTCACATTCTTGTTTTTTTGAAAACTTGAGTGATATATTTTATTGTATTTTAATTATATACTGTTATTCTTTGAAATGTAACATTTTTATTACAACATTAATGAGTTGGTTCTTGTTGTTCATTCACGTAAAAACAGTAGTGTAATTGACTTTGTTGTGGTCTTGGTTAAGTTCCCTTATTCGTCTAATGTTATAAGAGAGTAGTGAATTTATATTTAAATGGAAAAAATAAGATGGGAAAAAGAAAAATAGTCTGAAAGGGTAAATAAAGGCGACTGGAAAAATATGACCGTTGCCTTTTAGAAGCTTTTCCCCATAACTTAATTCTTACTTTACTCAACTCTGTAGTCTTTACTCTTCCCCAATTTTTTCAACGCAAGAACCCTAATTTCGCGCTTGATTATTACTCGAATTGATTATAACTTCAGAAGCTTCCACACCATTTACAGTATATTATCTTCCATGACCAAGCGTAAATCCCCTGAACGCGAAAGGAAATGGGACAAGGTATTTAACGCGCTAGTGAAGTTATCCCAGAATTTGCAGGACGAAAGGACCGTTCTTGAAGAAAGAGTGAAATATCTGAACGGAGTAATCCATAAGGTTATCTTTTTCCTTTTTGCTAGCGTGATTGATTTAATTCTTTTGGGTCTTCATTTTAAAGTTGGGATTTTTTTAAGTTTTAACTTGTATTTTGAATTTTCTCATCGATTCAGATGAAGTTGGAGCGTCGATACGTATCTGCAAAGTCTGAACACCTTTTGGGTTTAAAGGAGAGGGAGGCACTTATTTGTAAGCAGAGATGTGGTCAGTTGCTATTTTGAGTCCTTTCTTCATAGTCTTTTTGACATTCATCACGTATTCAAGTAGATATTTCTTCTGCTTCTGTTTATGTCGATAAGAGCTGTTAGCTTCTTTAAGTGTATGTCTGTAGCTGCTATGATTGGTTTCGGGTTTCTTTTATTTTCTGGAATGGGAGTAAACGAATTTCGGGAAGTCGATATGTAAGAAAAAAATGAAGTCTTTTGCTATGGTTAGAAGGCAGAACTCTCAGTTCTTTAACCTGCCTAACTTTTTGACGAACTTCTGGGTCTTATTTTTCTTTTTTTTTTTTCGAAAACAGAAAATGCCAACAGGGAATTAGCAGATTTAAGAGAAGGGTTCCGCTGTCTATGCAAGAAATGTCCCGATGCACAAGTACGTTTTTCCACACGATAACTGCGATTTCTTTTGCTTCGCTCTTCAAGTTTCGTAATTGGGATTTTTTTTTTAAGGTTTCGTCAGATGAAGTCGTAAGCAAAGGGAACCATCGAACTAAAACGCTCCGAGAAGAGGCGAAAAGATTAAAAAGCGAACTCGAAAAATGCACGTCCGAGAAAAATTCCTTAATCTCCGCCCATTTGGCGGAGAAGAACTTCGTTGGAATCAGTATGAGCGATTGGAGAACGGCCACGCCGAGCAAATTAGTCGAAAAGACGCAGAAATCGAAATCGCCAACGAAAGAGCCGCCACGCTCATGAGTAAGGTCGAAGAGTTGCACGTCTCAAACGAAAGGCTGAAAACTCGCATTTCCAAGGCGGAATCTGAGTCGTCTCAGAAGGACGTGGAAATATCTCGACTTGAGAACGAAATCGAAACCTTAAAGAGCAAATTGTTGCCCACTAGGCCCTCACTACGCCAATGCAGTTCACAATCTGGGAAACAACACAATATTGGTGGGAAAAGCAGTATGACGAATGGCAAAGATGTAAGAAGTGAAAAGGAGCCCATTTCTGATACGCCTACCGTAAAAAGGTGACTAAATTGCTTCAATCTCCCATTTATTTAGTGTTCAAGTGATATAGATAAACTATTAGTCATATTTCGGTATTTGAGTAGCAGCGATTTTTACTATATAACCGATCATATGTTGTTTCGTGGAAAAAACTACGATTATGCGTTGTTTGCTTATTTTTCTCTCGGTATTGGTCGATCGTCTCATGCGATATGGAAAATCCTCGTTTACGGGCGATTCTTTTTTGCCCATCATGGTTGAAATGTAATGCCATTCTCTGTTTGGAAAATTTTTCAGACAACTCGAACGAGGCAAACTGCTCGAAAATCCACGGGTGGAACTCCGAAGATTCAGCATTGTCTGAAGGTGGGACCCTAATTTAACTTGAAGAATATACTTTTATTTCTTCGCTTTATTTTCGACGATAGACGTAGTTCAGAAAAAAATGGGTTCTTGCAGGGAAGCAGCCGCAGCAGTAGTTCGAAGAGAAGAACAGTTGAAAACAAAGACATGTCTGATTATACTCCGAAGCTCTTTTCGTCGTCCTTCAAAGTTCCTAAACTGAAGCCGTCGGCCTCTGCGGGACCCACCTGACCTTTCATCGCCTTCTTTGTCGACCTTAAAAGTCATCGCTCGATGCGTAAATTCGACAATTATCATTGTTACTGTAGCTTTTAACTATGTTACTGTGTAATTATGAATGTGCTAATTTCTTTCATCTTTGTAACTGTTGGAATTGTGTTTGGCCATCTTGTGAAATTAGACACAGTATCAGATTATTTCACATTAAAACAACATTGGGGTTATCTTCTTTTTAACTGTGCTTACATCATTTCCAATCGGAAACTTCATTCTCAATACAAGAATAATCGTCCAAGAATATATTTCTATCTCCTTTTATCAAATAAAGCAAAAGATGTTTGATACGTAACGTAATTGGCAAGAGAGTTAGAGTTAGTTCACGAAGCATGCCATCCTCCAAGTAGGTTTCATTTCAGCAGCCAACACTTAGCACTTGTTCGAATATTTAAATATATTTTATATTTAGGCCGTGCAGCTGTCCATTTATCCATTTATTTATTTTTATTTATCGTGTTACACATATCATTTAAATAATGTTTGGGTGAAGTAGGATTTAGAACGTAAAATAAAACATGTAAAAATTAGGTTAAACTGTTCAAGTTGTTATTCATTTTATTTAATCAGTAAATATAGTAACAAAGTTTGTTGAGTTTATTTTGTAATCATACGTTCACTCACGATACTTTAGTTATTAATTTTTTTAAATGATTTTATTTCTCAATAACGCCCTCATCGAATTATTTACACGTTTCTCCCATAAATTTATGCTTCCTTCAGTTATACAATTATTTGATTTTTCGTCCGTACTTATTACGATTTCCAAACATCACACTCGCCTACAATTCTGTGAGACTGACTATTCAAACGTGTATCTTTGAGAACTTATGCCAATTATAAATATATATTAAATAAGTATGACTTGTCCCAACATCATTAATGTCTTCAAACTTTACATTCAAAGCTAAGTGCAAAGAACGTTAGTTAGCTGCATGCAATGAAACCCCCGATCGTTCTCTACCATATTGTATAACAGCCCTAAATATTTATATATATACATTCTAAAACACATATATGTTATATGTAAATCCATACACCTATAAAAAACAAACATACTCAATAACATTTACCCTCAATAATAATAGACCTTGAGAATCTGTTAACATGGCTTTCTCAGGAAAGAAAACCCTAACTTCGATATCTCACGAAAAGTTTCTCCTCAAAAAGTTCATAAGGGACGAAGACGAAAGGCCAAACGTGGCCTACGATCAATTCAGCGATCAGATTCCTTTGATATCTCTCGCCAATATCGACGACGAAGGCGATTCATGTAATATAATACGAGGAAAGATGTATGCAAGAAAATAGCACAAGCATGCGAAGATTGGGGCATTTTCCAAGTGATCGATCATGGGGTCGATTCAAAGCTCATCGAAGATATGACTCGTTTGGCCCGCGGGTTCTTCGACTTGCCCGACGAGGAAAAGCTTAGGTTCGACATGTCCGGCGGGAAAAAGGGCGGGTTCATCGTTTCTAGCCACCTCCAGGTAATTATTTATTCGTTCTTGATTTATATATTTTTACATCGAGGCCATCTTTTTATTTTTTGCCCGTTCATGACCTAAAAAATATATTTCAGGTGAATTTTTTATTATATGTATTGATATTGGGCCCTTACTTATATTTCGTCCTAAAACTTGGGGACACGTGGAATAGACCAGAATGCACGAGCCAAATCCAGCCCTGCATTACATTATCTTATTATTATTAAGCATCGGGCTTGATATAAACTGCAATAAAATTGCTCAGTCAAATTAGTGTTATTATAAAATAAAATAAATCACCCACTACCTTGAATTAATTACTATTTACCCTCTATTTTACTTAATATTAACATGATGCATTTATCTAATATGCATACATATATATATATATATATATATATATATATATATATATGTATAATCATACACATTCGGGCGTGCAAAACATAGTAGTAGTTAATTATATGATTACTACATGGGAATAAACAATTAACCAGGGTTTTTTTTTTTGTTTTAAGGGCGAGGTAGTCCAAGACTGGCGCGAAATAGTGACCTACTTCACATACCCGATCAAAGCCCGAGACTACTCACGGTGGCCCGACAAGCCCGAGTCTTGGCGCGCCGTAACTGAAGCCTACAGCTCGCAGCTCATGGGCTTAGGATGCAAGTTGCTAGGAGTCTTATCAGAGGCTATGGGCCTCGAAAGAGAGGCGTTGACTAAAGCGTGCGTTGACATGGATCAGAAAGTCGTGGTCAACTATTACCCGAAATGCCCTCAGCCCAGTTTGACGTTGGGCCTCAAGAGGCACACCGACCCCGGATTGATCACCCTTTTGTTTCAGGACGAGGTCGGGGGGCTTCAGGCGACTCGGGACGGGGGGAAATCCTGGATCACGGTACAGCCTGTTAAGGGCGCGTTTGTCGTCAATCTCGGTGACTTTGGTCATGTGAGTTTATTTTTGACGTTTGACATACATGAAAGATATTATCTTATTATGTGTTTATTTAATTAGTTAGTTTTTTCTGCGGAGGCTAGAACCCAGTTTTATAAATCGTTTTTAGTTTTTTGTTATTTTAATCTATAAGCTCAAGCTTCACAACAACCTACTAAAGGAAAATTTTAAGTACTCCATGATCATTTTCAACCAAACTGCCAATTTCTTATGTTTTTTTATTATATCCTTAATTAGTTGGTCCGCCCTACTGGAATCCACTAATATTATCCTTTTTATAAATTCATATGAACCATAGTTTTTCTATAAACCAGAATTTCACAACCAACTATTAATGAAAATTTTGCGCACAATCTCGAGTTCATTTTTTTCGAGTTCGATCAATGTTTCCGTCACTAAAATTCTTTAATTTCAACTTTTTTGGGCGAAAATTGGCAGTACTTGAGCAACGGAAGGTTCAAAAACGCGGACCATCGAGCAGTGGTGAACTCGAACACGAGTAGGTTATCGATCGCAACGTTCGAAAACCCGTCGCCCGAGGCCATCGTTTACCCGCTCAAGGTTGCGGAAGGGGATAAGCCAATCATCGACGAGCCCATCACTTTCGCGGAAATGTACAAGAGAAAGATGACGAAGGATATCGAAATCGCCAAGCTCAAGAAGTTGGCCAAAGCCAGGAACAAAAATTGCAAGAAGTCAATAACGTCGAAGATCATCGCATGAATAGTAATGGAAAGGCTAAATCGGAGGTTGAAGTCTTTTAGAGGGTGAAATATGTGGGAGTTATACTATATTTGTCGTATGATAATTTTTAATGTTTTGCTGTAATAATAAGCGATTGGAATTTATTACCATATTTATATTTTATAAATGAATCGTGCTTGAGCTTCATGGCAAAACAATTAAGCTCAAGGGACACGAGAAGCGTAACGTATAATAGTTCAATGCGTGCCTTTACATTTTTTCTTTTCTTTGCAGGTCGAATTCTGCATACCAAACGCACGTTTACAATGTGTTTGGATCAAAAAAATGAGTGAGGAAAGAAAACTAATGAGAAACTGTTTTCTGTTGTATTTCTTCTATGCAAATTGATTTTTCATAACTTTAGCTTTAAATTGGTTTAAGTTTTCTTTTCATTTCATTTTCTCCGCTAATTCTCTAGGATGTGTTTGGTTCATGGAATTTACCATGTAGAGGAAAACAAAATGGTAGGGAAAGCATTTTTTGTGTTTGGTTACGAAGGAAAATAATGTGGAAAAGAAAGAAAAGAAGAAAAGAAAAGAAAAAGAAAAAGAAAATATAACTAAAAATCCTAGAATTCTCTTCCCATACGAAATACGAGGAGAATGAGAGAAAACTGAAGCTCCTCTCTCTAATTACATTCGTCGGAGACGATCGATCATTCCTTGCTACTCAAAATCGATGTCTTCTCAACAAAGAGGAAAATTATCCAGCTCGAATAGTAAAAATTCTTCATCAAACTTAGAACATAGGCTTCCTTATACAAATCAAACCCTAGGCCATTCAACTTTGTCCCACAGTCAAAGTCATCGATCGACAAAATCTACAGTGCGAAGAGGTGCAAGTTCTTCTCAGTTTGGTCTAATCAACGACAATCAATACAATATCACAAGCTTGGATCGCCAACTTATCAATGGTCTGGAAGACGAGGTACGTCATAATTTCAGGATTATTATTTTAGGTAGGAAGACAATATATGATGCATCGATGATTCTGTTTAGCTCAGTGCGAAGAAATTACTTGCTGTTCTATGCCTGCGATGTGTTCGATGAATTGTCTCCGTGGATAATATGTTGTGAATAGTCATGCTTGTATGGGATCAATTCTGTTTAGTTGTTAAAACATAAGCATGAGTGCTAAGCATGTCCCTGTCATTCAAAGTATTTGAGAGCCTAGAATATCATTTCTTTTTACCGTGTAGATGCATATATGCGAGGACGAACAATGGGATAAAGTAAGAAACTGGGCGGCTTCGTGTGTTGTGGTTTATGCATCGTATTCGGTTTTTCTTGTTTCACTAATTCGAGGATCAGATATAGAGATGTGTCAAGTTCAATAGAGGGTGATTATGAAAGGCAAAGTTTATTGAGACTGTAGCATACCGTCCCATACCGGGTGTCACTTTGGTCCTTACCGGGACCTAAGGGGTTGGGCCCACCACACTCCGGCTGATTGTCTGGCTCCACTGTACCACCATTTAACCTTTCAGAGTGTTTTGTCCTCACTCACACGCACCTTGGGCAAACTTCCCAGGGGGTCACCCATCCTAGATTGCCCCAAGTCAAGCACGCTTAACTTCAGAGTTTCTATAGATGGACGCCCGAAAAGGTAGGTCGACATTTGGTGACATGAATAGTACAATCAATTCTCTTATACGATTCTTAACCTGACACGCCCATATGTTGCCAGTCTCAGGATCCCCTCTCATTCGAGTGTCGTATCGGTTCGTTCATGTAACCCTTTTTGCCTAAAAGCCTGCCAGGAGCCGCTCCTTGTCCGTGCACCTCTCTGGCACCGGCGATCACTCCCGCCCTCATCGTCCCCGGGCATCACAGAGACGTCTAGTGAAATTAAAAGATAATGATTGTTGGGAGCAGCTCCGAATGAAAAAATATGCATTCGTAAACCTTGTATATATTATCAAAGATAGAGGTCTCCTTACAGATACTAGTTATAGTAGCGTGGGAGAACATGTTGCAAGATTCTTATATGTTGTGGGTCAAAATATGAGGAACATACATTTAGAATTTTGTTTAGATGTTCTGGTGAGACCGTTAGTAGACAATTTAACAAGGCTCTTAGAGCTATAATATCTTTAAAAAATACCTTTTTAAAACCAACCTGATGGAGAAGTGTGTCCTAAGGAGATCAAGAACAATTCCAAATTTTATCGTTATTACGTGTAGCATAAGGCAAGACTCAATCGTTAATAAGATCCTTACAGAATTGTGTAGGTGCAATCGACGGCTCAAGCTTTCGTGTTAGAGTGTCATCCACTGATGCTCCAAGGTATCGAGGACGGAAATCATATCCGACACAAAATGTTCTTGTACCATGTTCTTTTGATTTGAAGTTCACAGATGCACTATGGGTTGGGAAGGATCAGCGTTAGACTCTATAATCTTGAAAGATGCTTTAGCTAGAGAACATGACCGTTTACTTGTTCCCCGAGGTGATTATTCTACAAGAAAATTAGCTTGCCTCTAATTTATATCTAATATCATTTATCTTTGTTGGGAAATAGTAACACATATTATAATTGTCTAGGTAAATACTATTTGGTTGATGCGGGATATCAACTAAAATCATGATTTCTCGCTCCGTACCGTGGTATTCGTTATCATTTGAAGGAGTATAGTATACATGAACCACAAAATCCGAATGAGCTCTTTAACCTCCCTCATGCTTCGTTGAGGAATGCTGTTGAAAGAGCCTTCGGAGGTCTAATGAAAAATTTCCCATATTAGGAAGTGGAACAGAGACCTATTTTAGTTAAGAAACTCAACCGACATCGTATTGGCATGTTACATTCTTCATAACTATATGATGGTGTCGATCCCGATAAAGAATTATTGTAGAAGTTGATGAAGAGCTTATGAAACGAACACCTGAAACTTACCCTATATTAGTTGATGACTGTAAGGGCGGAGAAATGATGAGAGAAAGAATTGTTTTTCTTTTTTAGTTTTTAATAAATAAATAGCAAATCTTATGTGGAGGGATTATAACCATGGCCATTAATTGTATTACACTATTATTCTGTTTTTTTTGTTATATATGAACAATGTTTGCTGGATTGATATTAGTTCTAGAATTTGCTATTTTTTTAATCTTATGATTCAACCACAAAATATGGTTCGTAACTACAAGGTGATGCGGTATTTTAATAGTATTATTGTATTATCGGGTAAATTTCTGTTAAATTAAATTATCTGTCATATTTATATTTCTAAGCAACTACAACATGGAGATGATTTAGAAGACTCCGCAACCCTTGAGAGAAAAATCTCAAATGGAACGATGAAACGGATGCTTGCCTTGTTGATGGCTTAATGGAACAAAAGCTCAAAGGACAAAAGATTGGAGGTGTGTTTACACGAACAGCCTATAAAGCAAATGCTGTCAATGTCTCTTCAACATTTCACATTTTCTGTGATTCTACGCACGTCAAAACCGTGTCAAAACATTGAAGAAACACCTTGCTGAAGTCAAAGATATTCTACGGAATGGTAGTGGATTGGGGTTTCAATATACATCCAAGACGATTGAAGCCGAGGCGGGGGTTGGGGATGCCTATCTTAAGGTATTTACTTTATGTTATCAAAATTACACAACTTTTTATGATTATTTTTAAGACAATATGTCATGCAATAAATGATATGATTTATATTGAAATTGTTGGGCATATTCTGCTATCTTTATATTCGATATTTGCTTGCTATGATGATATTTGAGTTTGTTGGGCATATTTTCTGCTATTCAATACCAATGATACAATGCTTGATATGATCATTTATATTTTAATAAAGGGCTATATTATGCTATTCTCTGCATGTAGCATTGGTTTGTGACCATTGCATTACTTGGTAGCATACGATATGGATGTATGTAATAGTGCTCTTCATGTTGATATATTTGAAATATGTACTGTTGTTGTTATGCATAGATGACTTAATACTTTTGACAATATAACTTTTTTTCTAGGCGAAACCTACTGCTAGTGCATCTTATTTGAGGTATACGCCATTTTCAAATTATGAGAATTTGGTGAGATTTTTGGAAAAGATTGTGCAACGGTTTCCGGGCAGTTGGTGTGAAACAAAGGCGAAGGGAGTGGAGAAAAGAACACAACAATGAGAAGCATCCTTTGGAAGAACAAGAGAGAGATGGATGGAATGATGGAAAAGACGATGCTAATGAAGAATCTTTTACCCGAGACTTCCAACTGAAGAACCAAGAAAGAAGAAAACGAGAATGGTAGACATGATAAGTGAAGAAATTTCAATGATGAATTGCTGGTATAAGTGAAGTTGTTGCAGTAATTCAACATGGAAAATCAATGAAACTACACTGAAGAACTCTTCAACGAGATTGCATTAGTTGGTGGAATGACGGAGATCTCTCAAATGACGGTATATCAAAAACTTACCGCCGATATAGGTGCTCCTCGTGCTTTTCACAAATGTCCTAGTGCACAGAAGAGATTGTTGTTGCTCGTTAAATATGGTGTGAGATATTTGATAATGATTTAGCATAGTATTTCGTTGATAAAATTTTCATAACATTTGTTATGTGCTTTCTAATGGCTCTTTTTATCACGTATTTGTAAAATACCTCTTCGTTATTTGGTATTTGAGACAAATTATTGATATATGATAGTAATTTACTCTTTGGAGTTTATAAGAAGATTATGTTTTAGTTTTTATCCGTATGTTATTATATTTAGACAAATAAGTTATTGAGAAGATATTTTCAAATTATACAATATGGCGTGTTACATGTTCTTGTAAAGATGAGATTATTAATTGAATAAGGTTTTTAAAAATAAATGTAATAAATAAATTGATCATAGTAAGTGTAACAGATATTTATTGGACGAAATTAGTAACGGAGGTAAAGAGACTTAGACGAAACATTTTTAAATCATATTAGTGTCCACTGTGTTTTCCTTTCAACAGAACCAAACGGAATTATTAGTTTTCTTAGAAAACAAATTTCCTTTTGCTTTACCCAACCAGACATGACAAAGAATTAGTATTTCGTTGATTTTGATTTTCCTTTCGTGCGTTTTCTTTTCCACACCAATTCCACACCTGTAATAACATAGGAAAATTATAAATTACATTAATTGGGCTTCTTTAATTGGGCCCAAAGCGTTGAAGCCCATTAAAGTTGCGGTGAAAAATCGGAGTCCACGTTGGGAAAGAAGAGCGCGGAATGGCTCATCTGCTGAGGCCGCTAATTCAACTCCTACCACGGTGGCGCCACCGTCGCTCGCCGTCGATATCTTTACTTTGCGCGTATCCGTCACGCGCGTTAGCTAGCTCGCCTTACCTACCGTTGAGCTCGCCTTTGTCGAGAGAAGTCCATTTTCGCTCGCGCGCTTTGAGGCCTTCCAAGGTACCTTTGCCGCGCGATAACGTCGGAGGGAGCGACGGCGACGGTTCAGATTCCGATGGAAGCGGTGCGAGAAGGAGCCGAAACGAGAGAAAGCGCGAGGCTCGACGTGCTGTGCGGTGGGGTATGGACTTGGCCACGTTCTCTACATCCCAAATCAAGCGAATCCTTAGGTAATTGCTCTTTGAGGATTCGAATGTGTTCAAGTAGAGTTTTTTTGAGCGAGCTTTCTGACGTTTCTGTGTGTTTGAGTGAGCTTTGTGCAGAGTGGCTTCTCTTGATCAAGAGGTGTTTGATGCTATAATGCTGGTGAAGGTGATCAAAACGCCGTCATTCTTCTACGCTTATGTTTAGTTATGCTTTTTTTTTTTTCCTTTGGATGGTTTTCCTTGCTCGTTCTTTGTGCTTATCTTTTGTACATCTGTTTGAGTTGCTGTCGAAGGTAAACTGTTTGTAAAAATGTCGCAGAGATTAGGGCGTGATGTTCGTGAAGGGAAGCGCAGACAGTTCAACTACATAGGTGAGGAGTGAGCAAAGAAATTGTCTCTGTTCTGCCACACACTTAAAATTAGTATAACGAAGATTTGATACTCATTGTTAGGAAGATTGCTGAGAGAAGCCGAACCTGAACTCTTGGACGGCTTAATTCAGGCGACAAAAGATGGAGACACTGGCAAGTTTCTTAAATTAGCAGGTGCAGAAACCTTTTCCCTTCTTGATGAAGAAGAAGAGAACGTAGTGGGAGAACTAAAAGATGATGATGATGATGAAGAAGAAGAAGAGGTATTTAGATACCCGAAAATTTTAATAGCTGAAAACGAGTCAGTAAAGCCCTCTTTACTGCTCTTGCCGATGATGGTAATATTATTTCTTCATTTGCAGGAGTCGTTGGAAATCACTGTCGCGAAAAAATGGTGCGATGGTCTCATCGATAGAGATATCAGCATCACCAACGAGGTTTATTCTCTCCGAGATGTGGAATTCGATCGACAGGTTAGTTAAAACACACGCCCATATCTTCGTAAAAATTTGAACTTGGGCAAACCATTCATCTCCTTGGGTACCCATGAACGCTTGGTGCATTTTTTTTCCTCTGCTCTTGAGCTCCTATTTTATAGCCTTTGCTTTTAATATGGTTCAGTTTGCCCTTTTAAACTTGAGCTCATTTACAGTCCTAACGGTAAATTTTCATCGTTCTTTAGGAACTTAGACAATTGGTGAGGAAGGTTCATACGGAGGAAAATGGAAATACAGAGTCTAAAGCTGCAAATGCCAGAAGATCTCTCGCTCGTTTTCTCAGACGCCTTGCGAAACAGCGCAGTACGCATACTTAACTCTTGCTATACTTCACCTTCTTTTTGGTCGAGGTTACGAAAATCATGTATTGGCGGGTGTGTTATTTATGGTCGATCATTCGAGCCCATTAATGTATCCATCTTGTCCGGGTAAAGATTCTTGCTGAACGATCAAGCAAAGTTCAAAGATTCCCATCTTTGATTTTTAGGTTTGTAAGCAAGTTTCTTACATAGCCTGATATTCTTTTTCTTTTTGGACTAGGCGACTGCTATGTATTCTCCCATGCAATGAGAATTCTTGATTTCAATTCAACGTTTTGGTTGCAAAAAGAACGCATTATGATAAATCTGATCTTTCAAACAGAAATAGCGATGATTGTGTCTGTTGCTTGATTAACATAACATCCATGAGATGGGTTGTGCTTCTAACGTCATTTCGTGCAGCTTGAGACATATAATTGCAATCTTAATAGATGCAATGAATTATTGCATATCTTGTCGAGCAATTTGAATATCACACTGGGATTAGTACCGTGTATTTTAATTCGTAGTATGAGATCACGTACGATTAAGACGTTGATTCGTATACTTGGAAATGGGCCTTCACTCGACAAAATTTGATCCTCGTGGCTTTGGTTTAATGGTTGAGTATCACGCTTGAAATTTGCCCTTACTCATAGGTCAATGTGATTGGGAATCAATCTATCAAGAAATATATAATGGTGTAACATCATCAATCTTTAATATGACTCAAAAGTCTAATTTATGTGACGGCCTCAATTCTAAAATGGACCCTACACAAATTGGAACCTTGTGTCTATTACAATTAAAACAGTTGCCGATCATATATGAACTAAACATACATGCATATGTTAAGTGGGAATATATATTACGTGACCCTACCCTACTTATAAACAGAAATCAAGGGCAACATACGATTTCCAAAGCAATATAATAATTGTGGCACGAAATATCTTGACGACACTTTTGAAAAGGAAAATAAAATCTTCTCTTCATTCTAATGAGAATATAATAAAGATCACATAAAAAACCTGCGTCATTGTTACTTCATGGGTTGAAACTTTTGCAAGTTGTCTGTTTTTGGGATATTATTACCATTTTTTTATTTGAAACTTTTGCAAGTTGTCCGTTTTCGGGATATCGCTACTATTATTATTTTTTAAATTAAAAGCGTTACAATCTGTCAATTGCCGCAATATATATTCCTGTCAACAATTGTAGTTCTCGAATTTGATTGATACTTAAAACTAATTCAAATCGTTATTTATGATAATCAAGAAATTCAAGAGAATATAACTCTAACCTATGGTAAAGAAGAAGCTATCGGGACCTTCACTTGACCTATATGATTCAGGAGA
Source organism: Craterostigma plantagineum (assembly GCA_027422505.1). NCBI lineage: Eukaryota > Viridiplantae > Streptophyta > Magnoliopsida > Lamiales > Linderniaceae > Craterostigma > Craterostigma plantagineum. Next base: position 53,129 of record JAPQWV010001332.1, on the reverse strand, counting down.
GCCTAACATTTACGTATATAAATTAGGAGAGCTCAATCATTTGACCTATATATTTTACTTAAAATTTATAGAAACTTAATTCTATATATAGATTTTCTTGACAACCATATCAACAAAATTACTGACACGTAAGCAATAAGTTAAGATTGAGTTACTTGAACGAGTTACATTCTATTTGCATGCATAAGGCTAAATTTTTAGCAATTTCAATTCATTACAACTTCAACATAAAAAGAAAGAGAAACAAATATCTCCCTACCTACATGCTTTACTATATCTCTATCTATATAAACGAACTTTTTCCTTTATATTCCCTTTTCAAACTCTGATAGATTCTTCTTCTCCTTCTTCAACACATTAAATCTTCTACTCTGATGGCAAAAGTACAACTATGCTTTCTCATCCTATTCAATTCCTTCATAGCAGGTGCCAAACGACGCCGTATAGAGCATCTTCTTCACTGCGTTCAATTTTCCGTACTTAAAAGAATTTATTATTCTTTTGCAGTTGTCTACTCATCGGCGACATTCACGATAGTAAACAAGTGCTCTACACTGTGTGGCCGGGAATCCTCTCAAACGCCGGAGCCCCGCCGTTAACCACCACCGGCTTCGCCCTGCCGCCGTCGGAATCTAAGGCCGTCGCCGCCCCCGACTCGTGGGGCGGCCGTTTCTGGGGCCGCACCCACTGTTCGACGGACCAAACCACCGGGAAATTCGCGTGCCTCACCGGCGACTGCGGCTCGGGGAGAATCGAGTGCAACGGCGGCGGTGCGGAGCCTCCGGCGACCCTGGCGGAGTTCAAGCTCGACGGCGACGCCGATAGGGACTTCTACGACGTGAGCCTCGTCGACGGCTACAACCTCGCGGTGCTGGTTGTGCCTCAGGGCGGCGGAGCAAACTGGTACGGCGACGGGGTGCGTCTCAGATCTGAACGGAGGATGTCCGACGGAGCTCAGACTGACGGCGGACGACGACGGCGGGGCAACCGTCGCGTGCAGGAGCGCGTGCGATGCGTTCAGGAGAGACGAGTACTGCTGCAGCGGCGCGTACGCCGCGCCGGACGTCTGCCGGCCGTCGAAGTACTCGGCGGCGTTTAAGAGCAAGTGTCCTCAGGCGTACAGCTACGCCTACGACGACCGTACGAGCACGTTCACGTGCGGCGCCAGCGCCGCCGACTACGTCATCACCTTCTGCCCTTCGCCCAGCGCGGGGAAGAAGTCGTCGTCGGCGTCGAGCTCCGAGGATCCTCAGCAGGCGGTTGGCGGCATGATCTACGAAGGGGAGTTGGATGCTAACGGCGGTTGGCCGTCCACGCGCCGCCTTGAGATGGGGGTGGGCGTCGCTGTTATGTCGGCTGTGGTGGTGGGGATTTTTATTTGAATTAATAAACATTTGCGGGGGCCCGATGTAATTTCGGGCGGGCCTAATGGCCCATTTGGACGCTACTAGCATGGAGCTCGTATTATTAGAAGCCGAAACAATTACGAATTATTTAGATAAATACCAAAGAGGAGGTAAATTGGGTGAATTAAATGATGATTATTGGTGGAATTCTTTCTATTTTCTTATTGATACAGTTATGTCATTCATCTTATAGAGGAATTTTATTCGTTTTGTACTATATTTAAGATGAGTTTTGAGTTTCGATACCAGAGAATTACGTAAATAGTGTTATTTTGGTAATGACAAAACTAGTTGCGATATTAAAACTATTACAAACTAATAAACTTTTTAATTATAAATATTATTCTTTTAATTTTTCACCACAAACCTTTTCAACATTACAATATTTTCGGAAGTTATTAGTTTGAGTTAGTAACACAATTACTAATAATTATATAATTCACCACAATTCATTTTTTAACGACAAAATATTTAACGTAGGATAAATTTCGACGGGAATAAAAGACACCACTTTCAACTAAACTATATTATTGTTATTATAATAATTATTATTTTTCTTTAATATTTGGAAAGTAGTATTAACGCTGAAATAAATTAAGAAAAAATTAATAATCCTCAAATGTTCAAATAATCGTATTCTAATAAAAGGTTAATTTTCCGGGAAGATTTGACAAGTATCAACATTACCCTTGACTGGAATGATTAACTTGAGGGACGGTATGGTTTACCAAGAACAAGAATACTCGTTGTCCAAGTAACTGTGAGATTATTCGATTTTTTAGTTTTGTTGATTTAAGTAACTAATAAACAATAGTAAAAGCATGTTTTTTATAATAATTATTATTTATTTAGTCACATGGGAGCGAAAGTTAGATTACGTTTATTTTCATTTTATTTATTTCTTTAATTAATATATTTGGATAAATAAAAAATGAGTTTGGTAAAATATAATTATGAACAAGCTTTATGTTAGTTTAAGATAAATATTACCGAAAGTTTGTAATTTTACATATGTTGGTGTTAGAAATGATAATAATGATAGTTAGAATTTGAAAAGTTGATTAGTTTGTAACAGTCATAATAACTCAACTAGTTTTGTATTTGATTCTCCAAATAACACCATTTACATAATTCTCTCCATGCTTGTTGATATAAATATAAATAAAAAAATGTTTGCTTTATACTCAAAATTAATGATGAAGGTATTGATATAATGGCATTCGAGTAACGTAATTATGATTTATGAAGCAATAATGGAGCAATTGGAGAAATCAATTGATGAGATCATGTTAACAATTTCGTGGATGGCGATGCGTTTGCTATGATGCGATGCATACCAACCTTGCCGACAAATAAGATCATGGCAAACATATTTTATAATAAAATATTCATAACTACAACAACATTTTATTTATATTAGAGGTGTCAAAACGAACCGGCCCCGTCAAAGCTCTGGCGAGCAGGCCCCTCATTATTGGGGTAGAATCAGGAAGAATTGTTGGAGCACTTCACTGAGTACTACAGAAGCATTTTGGGATAGAATCTGAGCAACATGCAGAGTTGGATGGTAGTGTTATTACACAAAGGTCTGTACTCAATATAAGGGATCAGCTTCAGCTTATTCAGGGGTTTCTGACGGGGACATTAAGAAGCCATGTGGGCTATTCATGAAGATTCTGCCCCAGGTCCAGATGGATATGGAAGTGGTTTTTCAAGAAAGCCTGGGAGGAGGTTGGACCAGATGTTATAGAGGCAATTAAACGATTCTTTGCAAGAGTAGGCTGCTAAAGGAAATAATGGTATTACCATTACCTTAATTCCTAAGATTGAAAATCCTATTTGTGCTGCTGAGTTCAGACCTATGTGATACTATCTACAAGTGCATCTCTAAGCTGATATGTGGAGGATCAAATCTATACTGCCTAAGATTATCAATGAGAATCAAGGAGCTTTCGTCAAAGGGAGGTCCTATTGTGCATAATATTCTAATAAGCCAAGACTTGCTGAGATTATATAATAGGAGAAACGCTTCTCCTAGATGTCTCATGAAAGTAGATCTTAGAAAAGCATATGATATGGTTTCTTGGAATTTCTTACAAGCTGGCTTGAGTTGCTTAAGGTTCCCCCAAAATTCATAAAGTGGATCATGGAATGTGTGACTTCTACCTCCTTTACTATTAGTCTGAATGGGCAAAGGGGCAATAGTATAGTAGGCAAAAGAGGGCTTAGACAGGGGGACCCTATGTCTCCTCTGTTATTTGTCATTATCATGGAATATCTCTCCAGGAAAATGCAAGCTAACTCATATCATAAAAACTTCAGATTCCATCCCTGTGCAAAAATCTCAGATTGGTTAAATCTTTGTTTTGCCGATGATTTGTTGATTTTCTGCAAAGCAACTTCAAATGCAGTAGCTGTGAGTATTTATGGAATGGAAGCATTGGTAGAAGGTACACTTCTCTGATTAGTTGGGATACAATTTGCAGGTCTAAGAAAGATTGAGGGTTGGGACTGAAAAACTGTGAACGCTGGAACAATGGCTTATTAGGGAATCAAGTATGTGATCTAGCATCAAAGCTGAAAGACTGTGGGTTAGATGGATGAACGGAGTGTACTTGAAAAATGGAGATTTTTGGAGTCACCAAGCACCAGCTGACTGCTGCTGGTTCTGGAGGAAACTTAATAAATTAAAAGTGTTATTCTGTGATGGTTATCGTTAGGGCAAATGGAAAGGGAATGCTTCAGGAATATACACCACAACTTCGGGCTACTTATGGTTGCACGCGGAAAAGGAGGCGTGGGCTTACAAAGCAGCTGTATGGAACAAGGTTAACGTACCAAAACGTAGCTTTATAGGTTGGTTAGCTATGTGGGGAAAGATGTTGACCTTTGATAGATTGTTGGAATGGAACATACAAGTTCAGGACCCCCGGTGTAGGCTCTGTGAGAATGCAACAGAGTCCCAACATCTACTTTTGAATGTGTATAGTAAGCAGGTTATATTGAAGATTTCATCATGGATGCAGGGTCTATGTCCGTGGCTGCATGCTTGGAAAGAGTGGATCCAGGGGATTGCGAAGAAGAAAGCTATTCGTTTCAAGTTATGGCAGCATGTTATACAGCTGCGGTATATTATATATGGAGAGAACGCAACAGAAGAGTTCATGCGGAGATGCCATGCAACAAGATACAACCCCTGCTTATTGCGATGAGTGATGTAACTAGAGTCAAATGGAGATTGAGAGGACTGGGCATCAAAGCAAGATCATCTCAAGACAAGATTTTTGTTAGTAGAATTGATCATGAGCTGTTTTAGCTGTGTTATGTGTGCGAAATGAATGAGAGGTGCATTGTAAAAAAACCTTTGATGTGGTAATGGATTTTTTCATACCAAAAAATTTTGGAAAATATATCTATTTAATCAATTTCTGTAATATTAATTTATTTGTTATTAACGTACAAACACAACACAAAAACATCAAAATTAATGCTTATATATCTATTATTTAATACTATTATTTATTTTCGGCAGGCCGCTAAAATATTCCAGCCCGCCCACCACGAGCTCTAATTTTTACGTGCTGGGAAGCTCTAATCTTCAATATTTTTTTCTAAGGCCCATGGACACATAGTGGCCGATATGACTTTGTGATGGAAATTTTTAATTGAGATATAATGGGCTATTTTTCGTCATCTAAGGACGAAACTCGTCTAATGATGAGAAAATATCATATGATTAGCATCTAAAAGTCATGGGAGATAAATGAGATTTCAGGTCTAGGGAAAGTTTAGCCACTGAGAATCAATATCCCTTTTTATTCTGCCCAGGAAAAAAAGAAATCAATCTTTGGGAATTAGCAAAGGTTAGATTAAAATTGGATCGTGATATCACATAATTTCAATTCTAACTTGTTGGTCTTGACTATTGATGTTGAATTAAAATATAACGACAAAGAACAATTAAACGGATTATTAAATGCTGGTGTGATTTATTTAATTTCAAGAACTGCGAAAGACAATAAAGGCCAAAGGGTTCAGTCCAAAGCAGCAAAGCTTCAGATCAAGGGTATATACACAATAAATATCGAGCTCGGACAATTGTAGATTTTAGAAAATATTTTGGAGAAAAAGTTTCAGTATTATACCTGGGCATTTTAGTTAAATAATAATAAAAAAAATCAATCATTAATAAATAAACGGAAAAGCAAAAGTATTAATAAAATAGCGAAGTTCGTACTGGAATACGAATTAGTAATCCGTACTCCTAGATTACGAGTTAACTTTGCGCCGCTGACCAGCTGACCTGACACGACGACGTAACTCGCAACTCGGAAATACGAGTTACTAACTCGTATTCCTAGAATACGACGACCAGGTGGCCTGCTGACCCTGATATGGCAAATGACATGGCATACTAACTCGTATCCCCAGTGTACGAATTACTAACTCGTAATCTAAGGATACGAGTTATAATGTGTGGCCGAACCTGCATGGTCATGCAAAGTGACGGCAATAATTCCTCTAACTCATAATCCGGCAATAACTCACGTAACTCGTAACCTCGGATTACGAGTTTCTTAACTCGTATCTCCAAGCTACGAGTTACGTTTCTATAAATCCCGCCTTCACCCTGCCTGACTCATATATCATTAGCTCTCAATTTATTTTAATAACTCAAACAATGGTGTCGAATCGCGTACAAGTCATAGTATATTTCGGCGGCGATATATTCAATCATCTGATTCTACCATCAAATATAGTATCCGCCTTGTTGGGTATAGGCGAATTCGTCGCAGCACCAGTTTTTTCGAGTTTATTTCGTTGTTGTTCGAAATCACGGGTGCTGATAGCAGTCGTTGTTCGTTGATTATCCATGCAAAAAATGAATACTTTCAACATTTCCGCCACTTTCATCAGCTTTTTCAAATCTCCAACGACAAAGATTTACAATTTTTTCATACATCCCGATTTAGAAAATAATTGTGTTGAGGTTTTCGTTGAAACAGTTGAAAATTCAAACTTTGATTTGAACGAAGAGCCTCATCGGAATTTTGAAGTTGGTTCTTCGAGTTACACCTGTCCGGATTTTCCCGACATTGCCCCAGTTACGGCAGGGTTCAGTAATGTTTCTGTGGAGATGCCGGCGCTTGGTGTTCCATTCAATATGCAGGAATCCGTGTCAGAACCGGAGCCAAATTTCGTGCCAGAACTAGAGGAAGACGTTGATTTAGTGATTCGGAAGCGGACAATGAGGATCCACTGTCCGAGTTATCCGATCCCAACGAGGACGACGAGAACGACGACGACGATGCGCCAGATGATACCACTCCAGCGAACGCTGCTGCTCCAACGCTGTTTCAGTTCGTCCCATTTTTCCAAACGTACCAAATGCCACCTCCTGCTGGTGACGACTACGGTGGTTACGAGGATTTTTACGACAGATAACTCTATGCTTTGTCGAGGTATGATTTTTCAACTAAAAAACATTTACAACGTGCAGTCGACGATTTTTTCGATGAAAGAGTAAATTATATTATTTGGGCTACTAAACAAATAACATTAGTACATAAATTAAACTTACGATGGTCTCCATCAATACCGCATCCCCCATCTGAATGCTCTGTGACATCTGTATCTGGTGTGGAGATATGTAGAGGCGAGTGATCCGATGAAACCACTCGTAATATCCATCCTCCACCGAGTTGAAGCCAGTCGCTGGAGGACCATCCACGATCGTGTCCTCTCGACCCTCCCATAAGCCAACCCATACTGCATGATGCGCTCTCCAATCCATCCCCGACCGCTGTCGACGCTCGTAAGTGTGGAGATTGTTATCTCGATACGGCGCTATAATTGGAATTCCTTGAATAATTCCAAATTGCCGAAGTACCCGTCAGAGTAATGAAACTTCACGATATTGAAGAATATCAGTGGACGCCTCGATCGACAGCCACGCAAGCACTCTTCAGGAAGAGCGGCAATCTCCGGGAGCGTCATGTTGTACGGAGTCCATGCGAATTGATGCGGATGCATGCGATCAATGCACTCGCGGATGGTGCGTACGTTCGAATTCGTCGAAGATGTGAAATCAATGGTTGCGTTCCACCTGTCAAATATTTAAACAACAATTATAAATATAAGAATGAAAAAAAAATCCCAACTTATGGAAGAACGACCATACCTTGCAGCATGTGGCGGAGCCGGTACATGATACGATTAACACCCCGTACTGGCTGAAATGGCAAAATCCTCACATATGCCCATGCCTAAAACAGATCACTTGTTCTAAATTTTCTCCATTAAAATTGAAGATATAAATGTGCCTACGAGGGGGGGTGAATAGGCTTATAAAAACTTTGTGCTTCTTTTCGCAAATACTAAGTGTGGTGACTTGGATATGCCTACTGATGTTTGTGACGAGTATGCCTGATATATCCTAGTAACGTCGGATGTGCTTTGGGTCTGCGTCACAGCGATAAAGAAATAACTGAAAAGTAAATGCGAGACAGGATTTTTATAGAGGTTATATCCCCAACTGGGGTTTACTCCTCTCCTTGGGATTTGCTTCCCAAGAGTTTAACCAATCACTATAATGCACCGTAGCTGGATACAAAACTGATTGGTTAGCCCAATACACAACCGAAACAAGTCGAACACTAGACACTACTAGGTTACCACACGCCGAGTTTCGTTCCTCGGAATCTCCTTGATCCCGACAGACACAGCTCGCTACCGAAGGGCCCCGGACTTGTCCTTCCCTTCACGTGTGCGTAATCGTCGACCTTGCCTCCTTGGTATTGTTCACGTCCGAAGACAACACGTCCGAAGACAGAATATATGGCAGGGGATGATGGAATATCTGATGAATCACTCGCTCAGTGATGGATACGCAAGTTAAAGCTCAGGTGGGCAGAAAGCTATCTCAAGTGGGAACTCAGGAATCTCTCAGTATGTTTCTGCTCAAGAACCTCTCGTAGGCTTATATTCGCAAAATCTAGTCACTTTCGAATTCTGAAGTGTGGCTTATATATATAGTCCTTTTCAATCAGCACTTCACATGGAAAGTTATATCAAACAATAATTACCAAATCAAGCATAGTTTCCATGTAGGTTTCGAGTCATAACATACCATATAAATCATGCGTTTAATGAATCATCACAACGGTCATATAGAGCATTTAAGCATGATTTTTATTCCATATAAAAGTCCAATTTCGTTCTCAAGCATATTCAACCACTTCGCATATATTTTCCATATCAGAACTTTCCATAAGTGATTCCCTGCTATCAGTTCCTAGTAACGAGTCAATCCAGATTTACTTTCCAAGTAAGGCACACAAGATAGCAAGGCATCAACACGTTTTCCATGTACAGCTCATAGCATTTAATCAATATTTTACCATGTTTAGCACACCGATCAAATCAGAGCTTACTTAGGTCGATTTATTCATCATGGCACGACTTTCCTTACTTCAGAGATATCACTCGTTATAGCACATACCATATTAGAGCACTTTATCCATGAGATTAATCAAGTCAAATATTTCCTAAATATAATATTCTAATCAGCACAAGGAAAGATATCAATTCAATATTTCGTATTTAATGCAGTGCAAAGCAAGCAAGGATCATACATATGATTTTCGTCCAGGAATAACGGATTTCAAACAGATATATCACTTTCCATATATAAACAACATATTTTCCATATATAGCTCAGTAGGATATCTCATGCATAATTTCCATATATAGCACAGAACGATATATCCTATCTTATGGACTGTCTATAACATGCGATCACTTAGTTCCATCAAATCATCACAGAATCATACGCAATTCAAATATTCAACACTTTAACAATTTTCAGCTTATTAGCAATGCATGGTTGAAAATTATCGTGAACTTAGACATTTTATTTTTCTCAATCGAATTGCTTATTTTATAGACCTAATGTCATTACAATTACATCGTTCATCAAAACTCTCTAACATATATGGACCAAAAAGGTCAACATTCTCCCCCTTTTTGATGATGACATGTAATTGATGCAACACGGAAGCATGTAAGCACATTCGATAACGCAAGTCCTAGCGCATATGTCTAAGTGTTCCATAATCACAAAGCAGAGCATACGATATTTCCTAATCACATGTGATATCTATTTGCTCCCCCTGCCTATGTGCAGTTATCTCTATGATATGCTAAGATATGTCTTAGGCTAATTTTGCTCCCCCTGTCTAGGTGGGATATATCCTACGTTATATCATGAATACAGAATTTTAAAATTACCCGTGAGTGTGCTCCCCCTGCCTAAGTGCGCATTTTCCAACCATTGTTCAAGCAATCATGTAATCATCGCAGCAGGCACTTAGCACTCATCAAGAAATTTTACGCAAGTTAAGTCGCACATATAAGCATCAGAGCATATGATATATCCGTAGATCAGAGCAAAGAGGTTAAGCATAGAAGATATATCATAATAGCAGCAAAATATTATATTAGGGTTCAACAAACTTCCCGACATTTTAACCTGCCAGCCAAACACTCAAAAAACACTTAGACGCATATCAACGCCTAACACTTACTTACTACTCCCCCTTCATTATCAAAAAGGCGGGAGGGATACCTACGAACTAAACGATACTGGAATATCCTAGGGGTAACTAGGAGCAGAAAGAAACTAAAAGGGGCAGCCTACTGGCTTGAAGATGTTTCAGAATTTGCGGGCTTAGGAAGGGACTTTTTGACGAGCTTTGAGAGCTTGGATAGTTTCAGGGTCAACTCGGTATATTGCTCTTTGAGCTTTCGGAAACGCTTCTGATTATCAGCCTTGATATCGGAGATATCGCGGCGCAACACTGCGATTCCTGCCTTCCCTATGCTCAGCTCATCCTCGCAGTCATCGTCCTCGTCGCTTTTGACCTTCGCTTTCCCTTTCGCATCCGACCGTTTCTGGGTGTTATCCACTGATCTGCTCTCCTTGGCCTTGAACCAGCCCTGGCCCTTTGTGTAGTGAATACCCATCCGCTTCAGAGTCACAAGGTCCACAATGTGGACGGCCGTATCTTCCCATGCCGGCGGCATCTTGACTTCTTCGCACTCAAGGAAGTGCGTGAGCAACATTCCGTAAGGCAAAGCCTTGTCTTTGTTCTCAAAAGCCTGGATCATGTGCTTCAGGATCACAAACCCGAGGTTGAACTTGCAATTCTGGGATATCATGTACACGGCAAAAGTGCTCATGAAATTCATAGTGGTAGAGTGGCCGCCACTTCCGATCTTGGCGCTCCACAAGGTCATGTTCAGCAGCTTGTGAAGGAAGAAGAAATCTATGGGGAGTTGGTTGAGTGCTTCTCCGTCTGAAAAGCGGGGCTTAGTACGGGTACTCCAGAGTTTCTGGAGGACATCACTGGGATCGAAGCCATCAGCATGGCACCAGTCGTTCATGTCGTAGTGGCAGAAGGGTTCATCAGGAACTCCGAGCATCTCGTTGATTTTCTTCGTGGTCCAGTGGATTCTGCCTCCCAGCACATAGGAGCGGACGTTGATGTGTCCCTCATACTCATCGTAGTCAAAGTTTGCGTAGAAGAGCTTGACAGCTTCTGGGTAGTAGGGCTTGTTGATACTCAGGAATTCCTCCCATCCATAGTCTTTCAGCCAGGTCATAACCGTGCCAGCAGGCAGCTTGTCGAATGCGACGCCTCGACCACGAGCGATATCTCGGTTGCTGAAGCTTTTGTAGATGGTTCGGTTACTTTCTTCTAGAAACAGGTCTTCACTGGATTTCAGTTGGGTTGGACAGATCAATAGAAGGGATATCAGAGGTTTTTGAATCTGGTTGAGGAGATGGCGAGGTCTTTTCAACAGGTGAAGGGGATTTTTGGATCTGTGGTGGAGTTTGGGATCGTGGCGGTGATTTCTGGGTATCCTCATCAACATCTTCAGGAACTTCTTGGTTGGATGCAGACTTTCAGGCTCGGGTGTTTTGGATTTCTTGGTCTTCTTCTTCTTCTTGGCAGTTTTAGCGGGGGTTGTGACCTTTTTGGGCTCGGAAGGTTTGGGAGACTTGGCTTTGGAACGGGTTTTGCGAGCAGATGGCGAGGCTTGTTTTGGTGACTTGGAAGGTGAGTTGAGCGGAGTTTCGTCGGTGTCGGACATGGGTTCCTTGCGTTTGCGGCTTGATGATTCAGGGTTGACAGCTTTGGAAGTTTTGGCCATTGATGAAGGTTTGAATGTCGAGGAGGAGTTTGAAGAGGATGATTGAATGATGAAGGATGAAGAACGGTTTTGAATCTTTTAAAGGAGTGGAGTCGGTTTATTCTTGGAAGAGATAAGGATGAATTTCGAATTTTGAAATTTGAAATTTCAAAGTGGAAGGTGAGAAACTGTCAGAGATATCAGACTGATTTGACGGGATTTCATAATTGAGGAAAGGATGTGACGGGACAGGATAGGAATATATTTTGAATAAATGAATTCCCTAAAATAACTGAACGACTGGAAAGGTATCTACGAGTTCCTTCCTAAATAACCTTATCACATTCAAGGACAGATCCAGAAGATCGGATATTCCTAAAATAAACTAGATGGCTGAGGGAGTGTCTTGGAAGGAATAACTACGAATTTCTTCCTAAAATACGAGAATCACACTTAAGGAAAAGATCTATAAGATCCACGGAAATATTCTAAGGGCTGAATGAATATCTTAAGATAGGATAACTATGAATTTCTATCGAAAATAGAATAACCTAGAGTAAATGATAGAATTAGGCAGATTTACTAACCTTGTTTAGCTCGAGAATCCCAATCGTTCACGGATATTGCATAATCTTGCATCAATTAAGGGTTTCATGAAGATATCAGCAAGCTGATCATTTGTTCCTACGAATTCCACACTGATATTCCCCTTCTGAACATGGTCTCGTATGAAATGATGTTTAACATCAATATGCTTAGTACGAGAGTGATGCACGGGATTCTTAGTAATACTAATAGCGCTAGTGCTATCACACATAATAGGAATCTTGTCATAACCTAAGCCAAAATCACTAAGGGTTTGTTTCATCCTTGTTGACAACAATTTCCTAAGGCCATATATTCAGCTTCGTTGTGGAGAGGGCGACAGCATTTTGCTTTCTACTAGACCAAGTTACCAAGGAATTTCCAAGTAATTGGCAAGTTCCACTGGTACTTTTCCTATCTCCCTTACAGCCGGCATAGTCGGCGTCGGAATATCCCATTAATGGGAATTCTTCCGTATGAGAGTACCACAAACCAAAATCGACAGTACCCTTGATATATCTAAGTATACGCTTAACTGCTGTTAGGTGAGATTCCCTAGGGTCAGACTGATATCTCGAACACATACCAACAGCAAACATGATGTCAGGGCGACTAGCAGTTAAGTAAAGAAGGCTACCGATCATACCTCGATATTCCGTTTGATCAACTGGTATACCTGATTCGTCACTGTCTATTTTGGTGGTCTGATGCATGGGAGTGGAAATCGCTTTGGAATCGTTCATCCCGAATTTATCAGTAATTCCTTGCAGTACTTCCTCTGGGATACAAAGTTCCACCATCAAGTTGCTTTATTTGCAACCCAAGGAAGTAGTTCAGCTCGCCCATTAAGCTCATCTCAAATTCCTTCTGCATAGACTTAGAAAATTTCTCGCAAAGAAGGATATCAGTACTACCAATATGATATCATCAACGTATATTTGTACCAGTATCATGTGATCTCCTTCATACTTAATAAACAGCGTGTTATCAATAGTTCCAGTCGAAAATCCTAAGTCGATCAAAAACTTACTTAGCCTTTCATACCATGCCCTAGGAGCCTGCTTTAAACCATATAATGCCTTATTTAATTTAAAAACATGGTTTGGAAAATCTTCCCTAGCAAAGCCCGGTGGTTGTTCTACATAAACCTCCTCATTTATGAAGCCATTTAAAAATGCACTTTTTACGTCCATTTGAAAAAGTTTTAAAGCGTTTAAAGCATGCATATGCAAGTAAGACACGTATGGACTCTAATCTAGCTACCGGAGCAAAGGTTTATCGAAATCAATACCTTCCTCCTGAATAACCTTTTGCAACTAACCTCGCTTTGTTCCTTGTGACATTACCATGTTCGTCGAGTTTGTTGCGGAAGACCCATTTGGTTCCAATGATGGATTTTTCATCCGGTCTCTCTACGAGTGTCCACACTTGGCTCTTTTCGAACTGCCAATTCATCTTCCATGGCAGAGACCCAGGATATATCATCCAAGGCTTCATGGACTGTCTTTGGTTCCATCATTGAGAGCAGTACATCATGAGATTCCTCCGTATCTCGACTTCGTGTTGTCGCTCGAGTTTTGATTCCAGATCTGATGTTTCCTATTACTTGATCTGTTGGATGACTGGAAGCATGTTTCCATTTTCTAGGTTGTAGCTTATCAGCTTTTGGTTCCAGTGTCTCCACATTTTCGACTTTTGGAATATCATCCTTACCGTCTTCAGTATCCTGTAATTCTGCACATGGCAAATCTATACCTTCCTCATCAGTAGCATCTGCGTTAGGTATTTCATCAAAAGTAACATGTATGGACTCCTGAACAGTCAGCTTCCTTTTATTATAAACACGATATGCCTTAGAGTGAAGACTGTAACCAAGGAATATCCCTTCATCAACCTTAGAGTCAAATTTTCCTCTTTTATCTCTATCATTCAAGATAAAACATTTACATCCAAACACACGAAAGTAACCTATGTTTGGAGTTCTACCGTGCCGGATTTCATAGGAAGTTTTCTTTAACATCGGCCTAAGGAACACGCGATTTGATACATAACAGGCTGTACTAACAGCTTCCGCCCAGAACTGTTTAGGAATATCATACTCATGTAGCATAGACCTAGCCATTTCCTGTAATACCCTATTTTTACGTTCAACTACACCATTCTGTTGGGGAGTTATAGGAGCAGAGAAGTTATGACTGTATCCATACTGATCACAGAATGATGCAAATGACTTACTATCAAATTCCAGCCCGTTATCACTGCGTATCCTACATAAGTTCATTTCTTTTTCATTTTCAAGTCTCTTTACTAGTGATGCAAAGTTATCTAATGCCTCATTCTTATGTGCCAGGAATATCACCCAAGTATACCTGGAGTAATCATCAACGATGACAAAGGCATATCTTTTACCTCGCAGAGACATCGTCTGAACAGGACCAAAAAGGTCGAGATGCAGCAGTTCCAGAGGTCGGGATGTAGATATCACATTCTTTGCCTTGAACGATGTCTTGGTCTGCTTGCCCATTTGGCATTCTTTGCATGTTTTGTCCTTGATGAACTTTAAGTCAGGAACACCTCGCACCAGTACATTGCTTGTGATGTGAGACAGTAATTCCATGTTGGCATGTCCTAAGCGTCTATGCCATAACCAGGTGTTATCCTGTGTAACTGCTAAGCACTTGACGTTCTGGTCAGTGATATCATCAAGAGTTATGCAATAAATGTTCCTATCCCTAGATGCACTAAACAGTACCTTATCATTGTTTCTAACAACACACTTGTCATTTTCAAAGGTTACCGTATGACCCTTATCACATAATTGACTAATGCTAATGAGATTATGTTCTAGATTCTTAACTAACCATACGTCATCTATAGTGGTATGTAAAGTGTTACCAACAGTTCCAACCCCAATGATCTTAGCTTTAGTGTTGTCGGCGTAGGAGACATATCCTCCATCATAGGCTTTCACCGACACAAACTTACTGATATCACCTGTCATATGGTGGGAACACCCACTGTCGAGGTACCACTTGTTCTTTTTGCTGGATTTTCTTCTTTGTACCTGCATGACTCATTTCTTTTCTGAGGTGCCCAACTTTGATTGGGTCCTAACTGGTTAGCAGAGAAAAAATTTCTGTTCACACGTGATATATCATGTGTTACAGACTGTGATCTCTTGAACACTGATTGATCAGTGTCAGAGACTTCAGGAATCTTCTTTGGCCTCCAGACATATCTAGCTTTATCAGCTCTCTTCAAAAACAGTGGTTAGCATAATGACCTTGACGGCCGCATGAAAAACACTTAGGTTTTCTAACAGCAGGTGGCACAACATGCTTATGTATCATGGGATATCCTAGTCCTGATGTTCCAAATTACCGGGAATACTGAGTAAAGAAGCTTATCATGGGATATCCTAGTCCTGATGTTAAGATTTTGTTGTCCTTCAATAAGCTTATCATTAGTGCGACATTTTTCTTCCAAAAAATCCTTAAGAATAGTCATGTCTCTAGATGTCTTTTCTTTTGTTCTAAGCTTATCGCAATTGCACAAGGCTTTCTCTTCCTTAAGAGTTTCTAGCTCGGCTCTTAGGCTCTTATTTTCTAGATCTGTTTGGTGCTTCTCTCTTGCTACGTCATCTCGTTGCCTAATTAGACTCTTTACTTGTGAGTTGAGCGACTTAATCCTTCTTTCTGCGTTTTGGATTATTTCAAACATCTCTTCCTTTTCATCTACTTCAGGGACTGAGGAAGCGTTATCATGAGATTCATCTTGCCTAGCATATAGTTCATTTAGGAACAATATTTTCTTAATGGTAGATGAATCTGATACCTGATCATCGTCATCGGCCATGTAGGCAAGATCCTCCTCCTCTTCACTTTCGGCCTCTTCCCAGTTAGTGACCATGGCTTTCTGCTTCTTTATCTTTTTGTCACCATTTTCCATCGGGCAGGCTGAGGCGAAGTGGCCTGGCTTGTTGCACTTGAAACATTTCTGCACGTTGTTCCCGGATGACGATATTCCCTTGTTCCTAGGTTGGAACTTGGAGTTTCCCTTGAACTTTCTTCTCATCTGAAACTTTTCAAACTTTCTGGTCAGCATGGCGATCTGCTCCATTAGGTTCTCCTCAGTTTCTTCCTCACCTTCAGAGTCGTTTTCTTGTTCGGTGTTGAAAGCAATGTTTGGTTGACTTCTGACCGTTGGTTTCTCTTTGATGGAGATCTGAGTCATCTCGTAGGTGGTAAGAGATCCAATCAGTTCTGACACGGAAAGTTCGTCCAAGTCCTTCGCTTCGTAGATGGCAGTTACTTTGGGATTCCATTCTCTTGGAAGAGATCTCAGTATTTCCGCACTTCCTCACCGTCCGGTATTTTCTTTCCCAGCGAGAACATTTGATTGATGATGTTCATGAATCTCGCGTACATATGGCTTATGGTCTCGTTGTCCTCCATTTTGAACAGCTCGTACTGGTGAGTTAGAAGGGCTATTCTTTCCTGTACGACTCGAGTGGTTCCCTCATGTGTGACTTGAAGCATCTCCCACATGTCCTTGGCAGATTCGCATGAGCTTACACGATTGTACTCTTCTCTAGTAAGTGCGCAGGCAATCATGTTCTTGGCTTTGGCATTTAGAGAGATCCCTCGCATGTCTGTGCATCGTAATCGGCACCTTTCTTTGGGGTTCCATCCGCCTTCTTGGGACTGTAAGGTCCAGTCGTAATGATATCCCACAGGTCATAGTCAGTGGCAATCAGGAATTCCTTCATACGGTTTTTCCATATGGCATAGTTTGTTCCATCGAAGAGTGGTGGCCTAGAATGGGATTGTCCCTCTGCAAAAACATCAAAACTCGAAGAAGCCATTAGATCTTTAACTCAGGCTTGTTAGGCCGTCGTTTGAGTAACCCGCTCTGATACCAAATGAAGATATAAATGTGCCTAAGAGGGGGGGTGAATTAGGCTTATAAAAACTTTGTGCTTCTTTTCGCAAATACTAAGTGTGGTGACTTGGATATGCCTACTGATGTTTGTGACGAGTATGCCTGATATATCCTAGTAACGTCGGATGTGCTTTGGGTCTGCCTCACAGCGATAAAGAAATAACTGAAAAGTAAATGCGAGACAGGATTTTTATAGAGGTTATATCCCCAACTGGGGTTTACTCCTCTCCTTGGGATTTGCTTCCCAAGAGTTTAACCAATCACTATAATGCACCGTAGCTGGATACAAAACTGATTGGTTAGCCCAATACACAACCGAAACAAGTCGAACACTAGACACTACTAGTTACCACACGCCGAGTTTCGTTCCTCGGAATCTCCTTGATCCCGACAGACACAGCTCGCTACCGAAGGGCCCCCGGACTTGTCCTTCCCTTCACGTGTGCGTAATCGTCGACCTTGCCTCCTTGGTATTGTTCACGTCCGAAGACAACACGTCCGAAGACAGAATATATGGCAGGGGATGATGGAATATCTGATGAATCACTCGCTCAGTGATGGATACGCAAGTTAAAGCTCAGGTGGGCAGAAAGCTATCTCAAGTGGAACTCAGGAATCTCTCAGTATGTTTCTGCTCAAGAACCTCTCGTAGGCTTATATTCGCAAAATCTAGTCACTTTCGAAATTCTGAAGTGTGGCTTATATATATAGTCCTTTTCAATCAGCACTTCACATGGAAAGTTATATCAAACAATAATTACCAAATCAAGCATAGTTTCCATGTAGGTTTCGAGTCATAACATACCATATAAATCATGCGTTTAATGAATCATCACAACGGTCATATAGAGCATTTAAGCATGATTTTTATTCCATATAAAAGTCCAATTTCGTTCTCAAGCATATTCAACCACTTCGCATATATTTTCCATATCAGAACTTTCCATAAGTGATTCCCTGCTATCAGTTCCTAGTAACGAGTCAATCCAGATTTACTTTCCAAGTAAGGCACACAAGATAGCAAGGCATCAACACGTTTTCCATGTACAGCTCATAGCATTTAATCAATATTTTTACCATGTTTAGCACACCGATCAAATCAGAGCTTACTTAGGTCGATTTATTCATCATGGCACGACTTTCCTTACTTCAGAGATATCACTCGTTATAGCACATACCATATTAGAGCACTTTATCCATGAGATTAATCAAGTCAAATATTTCCTAAATATAATATTCTAATCAGCACAAGGAAAGATATCAATTCAATATTTCGTATTTAATGCAGTGCAAAGCAAGCAAGGATCATACATATGATTTTCGTCCAGGAATAACGGATTTCAAACAGATATATCACTTTCCATATATAAACAACATATTTTCCATATATAGCTCAGTAGGATATCTCATGCATAATTTCCATATATAGCACAGAACGATATATCCTATCTTATGGACTGTCTATAACATGCGAGCACCGCACTACCCCAACTAAATGTGCTAACCTCCTCAATATCCTCCAACAGCTGAAGGTAAGTCAATGATACTGTGCTGGCGCTACAATCGGGAACATCACCGCACGAAGAGGAGCATCGCATGACCCCGTGCTGAACATTCGACCTCTTCCTCATCACTATCATCCGTTACCGGATGGTCCAACAACCAACTCGCTAACGACTTCATCGATAGCGATGACCCCCTAATCTTATCAGCAGGCGGTCTAAAACCTAGCGACTGCTCACACTCGTCCATCCACTGTGTGACCGTTCTCGAAATGATCACACCAGATACACAACTACCATCTACAGGTAAACCCCAGAAAATACCTACATCCTGTAAAGTGACGGTCGCCTCCGCAACATAAAAATGAGACGTATGGGTCTCTTTCCTCCAACTCTACCAAAGCTGTAATCAAATGAGGGTCAACCCTCTTAGACATACAGCTGTAGACGCTGTATAGACCCATATCGTTCAACTTCCCTAATAAGCGACCGTGTAAGATATTCGGTGCTTCTCTAGTACCCACCCACACTACATTCTCTAAGGACCTAATCTTAATAGTTCTATCTATCGCTGTCTTATCTAACAACAAATCCCTACTACGGTGATTTGACTGCATCGTCAACACCGAACTATCAATAGGCCTGTAAGTAGAATCGAAATCCATTCTACATTTAAAAAAAAAACAAAAAAACAAATCACCAATCAATAAAGAGCATTTGATAATAACGAAATTAACGCAAAAATGATATTTTGAGTCGTAATGGGGTACCCAAACTAATCGCGCGTATGACGTCGTCTGGGTGGCGGTCGCGGCGGGGGCAGGGCGTCGCGGCGGGGCAGCGGGGGGCAACGGTCGCGGCGGGGCGGCGGGCAGCGCGCGGCGTTGCTGGGGCAGCAACAAGGTGGGTATGCGGCGGCGTGGAGGCTTCGTCGGCTTTGTCGTCGTCGGCTTCGTCGTCGTCTTCTTCGTCGGTTGGTTCGTCTTCGTCGTCGCGTAGGGTTTTGATAAAATCCGGGAGTACGAGTTACTCCAGCTAAGCGCACGCGCCAGCTCGGACAGTAACTCGTATTCCCAGGTTACGAGTTACCGTAACTCATACTCCGGGAGTACGAAGTGCCCTATTTTATTAATACTTTACCATTCTAGTTTATTTTATTAATGATAGTTTTTTTTACTTATTTAATTAAAAATACCATTATATGGAAGGATCACTGTTTTTTTAAAAGAAAAAAGAAACATAAAAAGGCTGTCAATTATTTCCAGCCAAACCAAAGCAAGCAAAGGGGTGCCGCTGGGCCACACACAGGTGAATTAACTACTCCATTATTCATTTCTGCAAGAATTGCTGCTAGGTTTCTCTGTGATTCTTGAAGCAGATTTTATTTGTGAGTTATTTCTTGGATCTATGCTATTGATATGGGATTGGTTGTACGGAACAGCCACATTTGAGGGGAAAAAATGAATTTTTTTTTCGTTTCTTTCCTTTGAAGCCTTAAAAGAGAGAAGAAGACGAAGGAGAAGAAGATAAAAAACACTGGTTAAGTTTCATCTGAAGACGAAGAATGAGTGCAACGAGGTTCATAAAGTGTGTAACAGTTGCGATGGAGCTGTCGGAAAAACTTGCATGTTGATTTCTTATACCAGCAACACATTTCCCACCGTGAGTCCTCTCTCTCTCTCTCTCTCTCTCTCTGTTCTTCCTTTCAAGTGTTGCTTTGTTTTCCTATTTGCTGTGTTCTTACAATTTCAACTCCTTTCTCTATTTCTTGGTTCCTAATTGCAAATTGAGGCATTTTGCTGTTGCTTTTTGGTGGATCTTAATTCCTGTTTGCTCAATTTCGTGCACACATATATACATATATATATACCTCTATGATGGACTAGAAATACAAGCTTTAATCTGTGCAAAGAAACTAGACCATCTCCAACAGTCAACCGCAAACGCAAACGCATTTGCAGTAACAGCCATAGTTTGCAGTAACTGTTCTCCAACAGTCAACTGCAAACGCAAACGCAAAAAATATTCCTGTAATATTCCATTTCATACCAACTTCTATAACTTTTCAATATCAGCCCTATAGTTTACTACTTTACAAACTAACAACAATATTCATTTAATTTTGAAGTCATTATTTATACATATTAAAATATAAAACAAAATATTTATTAAAAGTATCGAAATTATACAACATAACAATTGAAATATATTGAGATACACGTCATACAAATAAATTATAAAAGTTATATTTGTGGTCAAAATAATACTTAATTACATATAAATAAACTATAAAAATAATAATAAGATATAAAAAATTATACATAAAATAAGTGTAAGTGTTAAAAAATTATTTATTATATCATTATAATCTTAGTATACAATTTTTAAATTCTTTAATAAATTTTCATATGTTCGAAATCAAGACAAGTAAAGGGCTTATTTGCAATTTTAAAACATCAAACGCATTTTGCGTTCAGACGCAAATTTGCGTTCGAAACAGGAGAGAGAACGCAAAAAACGCATTTTGCGTTTGCGTTTGCAGTACTGTTGGAGCTGTTTTACTGCATTTATGCGTTTGCGTTTGCGTTTTGCGGTACTATTGGAGATGGTCTAACTCAGTTCATAAATACACGAGTGCTTATCATTTTTTCGAAACTACAAAGATGAGATGATATACTGAAATTTGTTCCAATTTTCATCCCATTTTCCTCAGGATTATGTCCCGACTGTTTTCGACAACTTCAGCGCGAATGTAGTCGTGGATGGAAGCACTGTAAACCTCGGATTATGGGATACTGCAGGTTTGAATAATCATCGTATTTTTTTCGACCAATTTTTTTTCCTTAAATCATGTCTGAATGTTGATTTTCTCTTTTCGAATATCAGGGCAAGAGGATTACAACAGATTAAGGCCACTGAGCTACCGTGGAGCCGACGTTTTCCTTCTTGCATTCTCGCTGATCAGCAAAGCAAGCTACGAAAACATCGCAAAGAAGGTTGAAAAAGAAACCGTTTTCAACCATTGAAATAAAGTAAACTTCTTTCGATTTGATGATAATTTCTTATCATTACTTGCTTACAGTGGATCCCAGAGTTAAGGCATTATGCTCCTGGCGTTCCTATAATTCTTGTCGGGACAAAGCTCGGTAAGTAAGATCTTTAACATTTTGTTCGATTTTGGTAAGCTTGGTAACTAATTTGATGATTAACCACCACGTCTGAGAAAATTAAGCTTACATTTAAGTTTCAACGCCTGCTTTTCATATTTATCCCTTAGGGGAATTATCGTTGTTTTACATAGCTGATAGAATTGCATATGTCTCCTCACATATAGAAGAAGCTTAACATATATCTCCTTCAAGTAACTCGTACGATTTTCTTTTACACAGATCTTCGAGATGATAAGCAGTTCTTTATCGATCATCCTGGAGCTGTACCTATTACTACAGCACAGGTGAGATTTGAGAAAGAAGAGCCCATAGACAAACGCTCGGTTAATGATATATATCGAACTTAATATTTGGTTCAACTTTTATGTTGTGTTTAGGGAGAGGAGCTTAAGAAACTGATAGGTGCTCCCGTGTATATCGAGTGCAGTTCGAAGACGCAGCAGGTAAATACATTTTATGATTAAGACAGTCGAAATTGGCGTTTTTCTATTTGAAAGGATTGTTTAACATATGAATAGAGGGATACAAGATCTTTAATAGCCCCCACAGAACTCTGTAAATATAGTCGAACATTCAGTAGGGAAGAAATCTATAGCAGATGGAGAAAACACCGAACAAAAGCTAAAAGAGTAAGAACGTTTCGAAAGAACACTTTTCATATGTCTTTCGGTGCAGAACGTGAAAGCAGTGTTCGACGCGGCGATCAAGATTGTATTGCAACCGCCGAAGCAGAAGAAGAAAAAGAAAGGGCACAAAGGTTGTTTCATGTTGTAAGGGAATAGTGAAAATATGTGTATGCCATATTATTGTAATGGAATTGGATTCAAAGACTGACTTCTGATTTGTGTTTTCTTTCTCACACTTTCTGTAAAATATATAACAAACCGATTGTCTTCTTGAGTTTCTTATGAATTTCCAGGCAAGAACAAAAACAATCTTCTCGACAATACAGAAATCCCCATTTACAAAACGGATGACTTTTTTTACAAGGAAAAAACACTCGGATTTTCTTACAGAAAACAGAACAAAGAGGTTTCTAAAGCGAATGGATCGCAACCCTCGAGTTTCCTTTTTGTTTTTTTTAAAAAAAGGAATCGCAAGAGCTGTCTTATAACTTTACAGGGTCGTATTTCTCACCCATGGCGCGCCTTTGCTTTTCTGAAATTGAATGTACCGTAAAGTGCTTTCGAAGAAAGAATCTGAGGCGTAATTCGCAGTTGTGCCATCGCTTTGCATCACAGTTTTGATCAGCTCTATGAGGTCTTGGATTGCGGACGACGTTATCTGTGGATTTCCTTTCTCGAAAAAATAAATGTACCTGACGAATGTTGCGTAAATAGGTAAGTACATATACAGATGTACGGTTAATATAGCAATTTTGAGACGAATGAATTAAACAACTAACTTGTTCAGTATTTCGACGAAGAGTGTAACTGGTCCACTGCTACCCCTCGTGACGTTTGACATTTGGTGGGCGGCGTTGGCGATCCTCAACGAGCGTTTCAGACATAGCAAAACCCTGAAATTTGAGGAAAGTCATAATGAATGAAAAGATGGAAAAGTGAAAAATGAAATAGAAGATCGAAAAATTTACCTTTCTCCATCTTTGATGCCATCTTGATCGTCGACCCAGAAAAGATGAGAGCACGCATAGACAGCTCTGCACTGGTCTGGTTTCTTTAAGAGCTTAGCTGAATACTGTAAAAAGAGCCAAAAAAATAAAGGATAAAAACACATAAAAAAAAACTGCAAATTGCCGCCTGCAAAAAAATGATGTGTTTACCCCAGTGGCTTTGTGAGTTAAGGTATCTCTATTCTCTACGCCAAACACATTCATCCTCTGTAGGGTCCCGATTATTAGGTGTATAGCAGTCACCTGGGCTTTCGAATCCTGGAAACACAGAAAGGCCAATCTTATTAATTTCAAAAGCAGTCATCAAAAAGGGAGGAAAACCAGAGGAGAAAATTTTTGTAGTTTGAAAGTAGAAACTGTTTCTGAGATTTACCGCAATTTCTTCCTCGTAGAGAACAAAAGCTTGCGTGAAACATTCATAAGCCACGTGTTCTAGATCACAGTCGTTAGCTGCCTGGAGATTCAGTTTCCAAAGTAAAATGCAATTAAGCAGGCAATTAAATTAGCACCTGGTAAAACGAGGAGCAAACTGAATGGTGTAGTGCAACAAAAAATAACAATAGTGGTTATGATTAAATCCGATGAATCACAAAGATACGAGAAAGTTTCCTTGCCCGCAGAACAAGTTCAGGTTTTGTTTGTGACTGGACAATAAATGTTTCCACGTCCCCAAACAGTACAAGCTAATCAACCTCGTATGGAATCCTTGTGCAAAACGACAATTTAAGATGGAAAGTTTGTATTCAAGCTCCTAGATGAAATTTTGATTGGCATGTTGCAGAAAGTATACTGAAGCATGGATTCCTTTGTGCTTCTACGTGTAAATGGCTATTCCGTATCTCCATTGAGCAGTTATTGTAATGTTAAAGCTTTTACCTCGGCACATTGTAGATACAGCCTCAGAGCCAATTCAGGTGTTGAAGCAGCTGAAAGAGCCTCAATAATCTACAGCAAGTTGGAAGAAGATTATTATCTGCTGATCATTACTTGATTGGACGTAAAAGTGAAACATTTTACTTCAGCAAGATGCAACAAATTACGCTTCTGTTGTGAAGTTAAATCTCTCCTCCATACATAAAGATAAGGGTTAACGCCATCAAATACATTATAATGATTATAAGGCTCCAAAGGCAGGCGTAAAATTGGAACAGATTTTATCAGCACCTTAGTCAGAAGCTGGAATATCTTCTTTGGGGTAGCTGGAACTTCTTCTCCGCCTACGTCTCCATCTTGGCTTTGCAATCTTCTTACCAACTAACCGAAAGAGAGCAGAGAAAATAAAATGCCAGGAGAAATGAGTTCTATTCCACAAATGGCTGTTTGTACAAGAGGAAGTCAACTGGTATGTACTAGAGGAAAAATTAATCTTCGATAGATATTACAATTTAAATTCAAGCAAAACGAGAAGTCGGAGAACTCATGAAAGGCATTTTAAAAAAAGTTGATTTACTTGTGACTCTATGGAGCACAAGTCTAGAACAAATATCTCAATATGCAATATTGATGCCCTTCCACAGCATAATCTCAGCTATCTTGTTTAACAACACAAAAGAGTGAAAAAACTAAAGAAGAACCAAATGGAATATAGACCTTGAGGGAAGAGAAAACAAGAGGTGGCACTGTGAAAGGTAGGCGTTTTGGACCTCCACCGGCAATATGCTTCCACACAGTAGATATTATCTGAAGAAGTAGAGGTAGCAATAAATACCTTCAGTTAGTGAAATAATTACGAGCAAGCATATAATGGCCAATATCAACATGTGCCTAGTGCACATATGAGTAAAGAGAGTCGATGAATCCTCCTCAAATTACTGATCCACAAGCCATGGAAAAATCAAATATTTCGTGCAAGAAAGAAAGTGTGGCTAATTGAAGAGACATATATAGAGTTCAGCAGTACAAGAAAAGATCAAGATATGCACACCTTAACATCTCCTCTGGATCGTCATTATACAACAAATGCATGAGACAAGCAACAGAATTTTGCTCCTCTATAAAGTCCTCTTCATCAACCTAGTTGCCAAAATAATAATAAAACATACCTATCAGAACATTCCTCCAAGAACACACAAAAATCGAAGTCCTACTAAGTAGGGGAATGCGAGGACTTAGATGTACCTCTTCTGTCGAGATTCCTTCTAAGTCTTTTATAAGGCCTTTTATTAGTTCAAAGAGTACATCAACCTGAAAAAATCGAAATTTCGTATAAATGATCACTGAAATCAATGATCCAGAGATCAACATGGTTTTACCTTGTCGGAAGTTGACACATAATTCCTGCTTTTCATGATACTTCGGATGATAACCATTGCCATTACTTTATTAGTTCCAGCATCAAGATGTTCCATAACACGGGGATAATTAGAAAGTGTAAGTGCTGTGACAACATCGTCATATCTGTCTAGCGGAGCACTCAGAAGGGCAACAACTTGTTTTGTCGCTTTACTACATTCGCTCTTTGGTTTTCCAGACAGCTTTTTGAAGCATGCTCCCTATCATAATAAGATGACAAAAGCAATGAAAAGTACGAGGTGTAGAACACATAGGATACTTTGGCCAGGCAAGTAAGTCTGTTCTAACCTTAAGTAATTTGATCAATTCGTGTTTCCAAAATTAATTATGTATGGAAAGCGAGTTCTTTTTATTGTGAAAAACGTTTTAAAGTAGGCGTGTAATCCAACGGACATCAGTGTGATGTGAATTCTAGTCCTTCATCAAAATCATCAGAGGGAACTGCTAAGGAAATGTCAAAAGATCTTGTAAGAGAAGCAAAAATAGTGAAGGTATACCAGCACTTGATCCACATAATCCAGACGATCAGGATGAACACGAAGAATGAATGTCAGCAGTGAGACATACAAATCAATCACTCCAACTATAGGCATATCGACTTGTACTTCAATAACCTGACATGAAAAAATCAAATTTGAAAGTGAACTGAGACGTTCCATTACCATCTTGAATCAGACATCACATGTTCCGATATCAGCTCTGCCTAGTCTACCAATAACAATTATACTATCAACAATTAAAGCATCATATGCAAACAGATGTATAATTTACTAATCAATGGAGATCCTTCGCAAACATATTTCAACCAGTCTGATATCCAATTATGAGAAAAGAACGAGATTACCTTTCCAATAGCATTGCTGAGCTTGGAAAATGCTTCCGCTTGTAGAAACTCCGGCAATAACTGCGCGGAGAAAGAATACACATGATAGATAGAAGAATAAGAGAATAAAGTGACTGAGAAATCAATGACTCACTTCTGGATTTGCAGAAGCATAGTTCGACAACCTCTCCATCAGTTGTGATAAGACTGTTCTCAGATCGACTGTGGGCTGATTAGAAAAGCACATCTACCCGTTACATGTCGTATAAGTTATAGGTCACAATTTAAAAGAACTCCAAGAAAATTTCGTATACTTACAAACCAGATTCCAATAAATATAAAAGAACGAATGCTGCCACCAAACAGAAGTACACTTAAGTAAACTTATACTAGCAGAATCGATAAGCTACAGCCTTGCATTCCCCACACAAATCAGTTAAATCCATCAGAGTCCATGATAAATGATAGCTGTGTAATGCAATGTCACAATTAGAAAACGAGGCTCAAATTCCAACGAAAAAGCTTGGGCAGACGAAGCAGATGGTAGCACAAGCTATTATGGATTTATTGTCGAAGGATGCAAGAATACAGCCAACTTGTACAAATCGCATGAACGCTCACTTGAAGCTGGGGGCAGGCTCCCAACAAGGTCTCCAGGGTTTGTAGGTGGTATTCATCTGGAAAGACCTGGATTATGCAGTCCATCAAGTAAACTTGGGCAAGTTCATCCTTGCAATTGACGACCTAGCACAAAAAGAATCAAATGCGAATTAGAGAATAAGATCATGTGTGTACGCTATTCAATATATAGATCCTAAAGCACTGCTTTGAACCAACCTCCTCCAAAACTCTAGGAAGAACGGTGCCTCTGTATAATTCGAGATCAACGCCCTCTATCTGACCAAGGACATGCAAATTTTTACCTACCTGAAACAAAAGATTGAAGAATTTATCGCACCATCCAAATAAGATTTAGGATTTGATATAACTGCTTGGAGAGGTAATTATTACAAGATCACGAAGTTCACTCCTTTCTTTTTCAAGCTTCTCTTTCTCCCTGTGAGGTCCCTGCAGACCATAAATCCGGAAAGAAGGCCTCAGCTCAGGATCACTGAGGCAAATAAGTGCATAATAAGAATTATCACTCCTTCATGCCCAAAACATGCACTCATGATTTTCTATTACTGCCCCATGCAAGTATAAGGTATGATAGATGTCCACTGACCTGGTGCTGCATTCGGACCCAAAGTTTATTCATCTCGGTGAAATTCTGTAGCACAAAATCCACGGCATCCATGACTGTATCACCTTCACTATAAGACGGGCTCGGGGATTAACTAAAATCATAACAAAAACACATTTGGGAACATGATCCTTGCATACTTCAATTGTTCCCACTAGATCAGTAACATCAGAATCCATATTTAGATTCTGAGAAGAGCTATTCTTTACAGTTAACAAAAATGTAACAATTACAAGACGAGTAAATACTTATGTGTAGTTACCTTTCATGTGAGATGATAATTTGAAAAAAAAAAAAAACAGAAAAGTTGAAATTAGTCCCCAATGACAATCGTGATGCTATTACATCTAAAGTATAGCATGTAGAACGTTTCTCATACTTCATCGAGTTTACACTTGCAAACTCACATGCATTTGTCAAATATATTATAAGATTGGACTTAAACAATTGGGTGACTTGAATGTAAAGTATTAAACAACAACACTGAAGAAAGTATCCATACCTAAACTGAAAAAATAACCTCAATCCACGATGAAGTAAACTTAAGCATGCTACTTACTCTTCATACTCGGAACCAATATCTGGCAACTTATCTCTACTAATCTGAGCAAGATAACTCCTCAAAAAAAGCCCACGGATGGGATGTTGGACCGCCCGACACATTTCAACGAGATCTTTAAGTACATCTTTAGCAGGAGCCTCCCTTGACTTTATATAAACAGATCCCACGGTACATAGAAGGTACCTAAAATATGACCAAAAGGACCATATACATGAAGAAAGACACACATATTTTAGTCCAAAGGAAACCTTACAGACCGAGCACTTCTGGCATTTCTCAGTAAATATGCAATACTTCAAGTTCACGATCAGAGAATTTCAAGAAAAATGAGACAACAATGCAATCAACTTTAACAACTGAACTTCGGAAAAATCCAAAAAAACTCACAATCTGGGCAAAACATTTCCAGCATGCTGAACAAGTTCGTATAAATCAACCACGGAACACCCATGCCGATCTTCGTCCCTGAAGAAAAATTCCAATCTCCTCAGCTCATCAAATGCGCGCATATCTAGAAACACGGCATAAATCCCAAAGGCGACCATCATCAGTCCATTCACGAGTTGAATCAAGCTGCATCAACAGACAGAATGATCAAAGAACATACAGAGCTCGTAGTACTTGTGAGGCGACAGTCTAGAAGTCCGTAGCTCAGACAACAATTGCGCCGAGTACTTCAGTGCTTCCCGGAGATTATTACCGTCCTGAATTCAATTAACACGACTCAGAACACAGTTCTTAAATTGGGGCAGCAATTCAATCAGAAACAAAAAAAAAAAAAAAATCGATCGCGAAATCAACAACACACCAAAGCACGATGCAGATAGAACGCGTTGTGCTGAATCCCGGCGATTCCCTCTGCTAGCCACTTCTCTTCATCTTCGATTCCATTTATCATCATTGTCCTTTTTTCTTACTCTCTCTCTCTCTCTCTCTCTCTCTCTCTCTCTCTCTCTTCCAAGTTCCAAAATTAGTACTGGAGTGTAATTATGTCTGGTCAACTTCACAAGAGAATTTCAAAGAAGAAATCAACAGTGTCATTTTTCTATTAAAGAAATCATATTTTATTTTTATATTGTAGCTGTAATTTTATTTCTAGCTATGCTATTTGATTACGTGTTCAGCAATCAGCTTACGCTCTACGGTAAAAACCCTTTGCCTTAAACTACACTTACAGCTTAACCCCCGCGAAAACGACACCGTTTCAGCTCGAAATCCTTCACGATCGCAGTCGAGGATGGCCAGGAGACTCGCTGCTCTAACCGCCGTACGCCGCTGCGTCTCCGCCGGAGGTCCTTCGGTGTCGTATCTTCGATCGCAGTCTCGTTTCATCTCTAGCGATTCGTCGGCGGCTAGATCTCGATGGTTAACGAGCTGTAGGATCATCGCCGGCAGGACTGCCGGCGTTGCTGCGGGTACGTTGATGTTTTCCGCGGCGGCTGTCAGTGCGTTGGTGGACGAAGCTCAGGCGAAGGAGTCTGTGAAGTCGAGGTTCAGCCCTGAGGAAGTGGTGCTGTATCAGTACGAGGCTTGTCCTTTCTGCAACAAGATTAAAGGTATGATATGCTTACCTTTACATTAATGCTGATGTTTTAATTAGATTATTTGAAACGTTTGTGATGACTGATGGGTAAAGATGATTGTAAAGCTTGCCCTTTTGTCATAAATGAAGTCGATTTACCATTTCAGCTTTCCTTGGTTCATTGGTTTGTCATTTCCTGAAGTTTCTCATTACACACTTGCATTTCTCTTTCTTTTCTAGCATTCTTGGACTATTATGATATTACATACAAGGTGGTGGAAGTAAATCCAATCAGCAAAAAAGAAATCAAGTGGTCTGACTATAAGAAAGTACCAATTTTGGTGGTTGATGGTGAGCAGTTGGTGGACTCATCAGGTAGAATGAAACGTCATGTTTATGCATTTCAATGATCTGTAAAGCCGTAAAGTTTATATATTGTAACCTATTGATTGTCATGCTCAGCATACTTTCTTAATGTGTGTCTTGAGCTTCCCTTGATATTTGTTTATGCGTCCTATGCGTAGCTATAATTGATAAACTCACGAAGAAGATCTTTAAGGACTCGGTTGCTGAAAATGATGAGGAGAAAAAGTGGCGCAGGTAATGCACTTTATTGAAAACTTTTTAACTGCTTATCCTGCTCTTTCCGTGTATCCCGGTTTTTGAGAAACCTTGATGGAGGTCAGTGTAAGCCTGCAATCTTTGTCAAGTAATGGGAACTTGATTGGTTTGATGAGTTGCTCTGCTGTTAACTCAATAATCTTATGGTCTAGAAACTTGTAAGATAATCTGCCACGTCAACCACTTAATGGCAACATCGTTTTTGGCATTCTTGCAGCTGGGTGGACGATCACTTGGTGCACGTATTATCTCCAAACATATATCGAAATTCTTCTGAAGCACTCGAGTCCTTTGACTACATCACAAGCCATGGTGAGATTTTATTTAATGGTACAATATGCTAGCCTAGACATAGTCACATAGATTATTCCATGTGGTCGATAATCCTACGCTTCACCATGTAATCTTCTACGTAAACAGACAATAATAACTGAACTAAAAGAGAGTTTTTATTGTTTTGGACGCATGTGCTCGTAAATGGAAGACGCACATTAGTTTTTTTTATTGATGTCGCTTTACATGTATGTTGAGGATACGTATGAAAGCCGAAGATAAAGAAAAAATTGTGAAAAATATATATATCCCATCATCTTCACATTCAATTGCATTTTTCCCGCAAACAGGTAACTTCAGTTATACTGAGAAAATAACCGCAAAATACGCTGGAGCTGTAGCAATGTACTTCGTCTCAAAGAAGCTGAAGAAAAAGTACAACATCACTGACGAACGAGCTGCCTTATACGAATCTGCAGAAACGTGGGTCGATGCTCTTAATGGACGAGATTTTCTAGGTTCTTTTCCCTCACACACACACACACACACACACACACACATATATATATATATATATATATATATAGAAGTGTAAACAATACAAAATCATCGCAAAATTTGAGTTCTTACCCTCCCTTAATAACTAGCATTTTTTATCATCTCTCTCTCTATCCTTCACTGAACCAGGTGGATCCAAACCAAACTTGGCCGACCTAGCTGTGTATGGCGTTCTAAGACCCATTCGTTATCTCAAATCTGGTCGGGACATGGTCGAACACACGAGGATCGGCGATTGGTACTCAAGAATGGAATCCGCCGTGGGCCCGCCTTCTAGGGTTCAGCTGTAGCTCGAAGTCGACCAGTATCCCATCTAAATGATTTTTTACGTTCGCTCCTTTCAACAGAGGTATCAGAATAGATATTATACACATCACTCATGATTCTTTTAGCGTATGTCTTACTAGCTCAATGATCACTGAATTTTGCTCGAGGGACATATGTTTTATATATGTTTCATGCTCAATAAAGTGAAACTACGGTACTGGGTTCGAGTTCCTTTGTTCATATCATTCAGAATTGAGGAAAATATCTGGTAAATGTGTAAATCCAGCCAATTGTATGAAAAATAGTAATCAGATGGGTTTCCGAAGCAGTAGGTCTAAGTAGTCGAGCTCGTGGCTCCTTCACTATCGTAGTTTGTATAGACTAAAGGAAATCGCATATAAGCTAGAAAAAAGATCTTGTGAAAAGCAATTGATTTTTCATTTCCTTCTTAGTTCTTTGTGAAAAATAGCTTTACAACGGGGCCATCCTTATGTTTGTCATCCTGTCGCTAGGGTTGCAAACAAATCGAGTTGAATAAAATATCACTGGTTGTCGAATATCCGGTAGGTTTGATCGAATAGAAAACTGCAATGCACATATTCGTACATATTCGTATTCGAAGGTTATCACCTCATGACTATTTTTTATTTAAATTTCGATATTTGGATGGTAAAATCTGTTCTTTTCCAACCCCTACTTTCCGCCTTTGTCAGTCACATCCATTAGAAGATATTCGTGAAAACTCTATTATTGTGATTTCCAATATCTTTCTTGTTTTTCACCATTAGCCCCAATTTTACGGTGACAATAACCCTAAAACATAAACCCAAAATACTAAATTCTAAACCCTAAATTCTAACACCCTAAATCCTAATCCATAAACTCTAAACTTAAATCCTTAACTCTAAACCAAACACACCTAAATCATAAACCTAAACCAAAACCCCAAATACTAAACCCTAAACTCGAAACTCTAAACACTAAATCATAACCCTAAATCTAAACCTTAACCCCTAAACCCTAACTAGATACATATACACACATTTGCAATGTGCATACAGAGAAACTTATTTTTGGTGCTCTCTTTATATCTGTGTGTTTCTATTTTTTTTCTTTTAATGTCCCGAGATATCCCCACACAGTCTTGTTATGAACTAACCGCCATACACTCCGGATGTAGGACTCATCACCGTGTGTTATATAGATACGATCCAAACCCACCCGACAATGATAACTAGGCCTGTGGGGACTTCTCAAAAAAAAATGTGAGATGAAATGACGATTCGATCCCATGACTTCCTACCACATTAACTTTTGAGGCCTCCCCTCAACCATTAGGCCACTGGGTCATTGGCTTGTTTTCTATTTACGTGTTACTGTTTCTAGCACTAAAGCCGTCCTTGGTTATGAGGCTGAAATTGCTACGTGTTTTGACGACATGGGTTTACCCATATGCTTCAAGCTCTCATTATTGCTTTTTGGGTGGTTCTTTTTAGGCGAGTGAAGGTGGTAATATTCATGGAAAACCCACGAAATTAGGTTCTTGAACTAACTCACCAGTTTCTGAGCTCGGTGAATGGGGCAATTTTTAAGGCTGATCATCAAAACAGAACAAGAGGCTGATGAGATGGATTGACTCAAAGAGCACGCCTGTGATAAGCTCGACTGTTACCGCAATCAAGGATCGACGTTCTAACGCATCAGAACTCAGAAGGACCAAGAAATAACCTTTGCAAGAAACAAATCCACAGAGCTTGGACGCCTGCTGAAAAGCCAAAAAATTGAGATACACATGTGGCAGAAGAAATGAATCAGAAATTATTAAAAAAAGTAACAATGTAATACAAAAGGATTCTCTAAAACCATGGAAACTAAGGAACAAGAAAAAAAGCCCAAGCACGGACGGACAATATCCTACAACTTGAGTATACGGACGAGCAAAAAACGAAATAATATAACCTGCAGAAACACAAATCCTTAATGCGATAAAGTTCGATATACATACGGATAATATATATATATATATATATATATATATATATATATATATATGTATATATATATATATATATATACCGATCGTGTTCGAGAATCACCAAGATTTCAGCAATTTACGCAGGAGCATAGCCCGGACCATTGGATCTAGACCCACGACCCCTACCACGGGTTCCCCTCCCTCGGCCTGCGCCTGCAATGATATAAATAGAGGTGAAAAAGAAAAAGTCTATGGACCTTCAATCATGAGTATATAATCAACTGATAATAATAGTTATTAGATGAGGGGAGCTGTTCCTCGTTAGCCTATGAGCATTTTACAATACAATACACATAGTTCTGCGTTTAAGGTATATGATTCTTACATATCTGATACTCAATATAATGTCCGACGGATAGCTATCAAAAAGTATCAGACTCTTCAACAGGGACATTGTAATATATCTTCTAGACCTTTCACACCCGCTGTGAACATATACCTCAAATAGCTAGAAATCTTGGATAGGTCTAATGTAGAATTAGAATTTTCAACTCTTCTAACAAATCTAACCTCACATAAGTGGTAACATAAAGTCCGTACAAAGGAATGAACAACTATAACATAAAATGCTTACCGGGTAAAACCAAATATAAGACCTACTGGACAAATGTGGTAATAAAGTGAAGAAAATACAGGGAAAAAAGGATTGTATGTAAATACAGAATGTACCTCGTGGCGGTCCTTCATTATAGCCTTCAGCATCGTGCTGAGTGTCCACTTGGGGTGCATTGTAGCCTCCTCTCCCACGTCCACGAAAGCTGCGTGCTCTACCTCTGCCTCTACCTCTGCCCCTGCCTCTTGTGAATTCATGAGTCATCTCATATCCACCATCTTCATACTCAGCAGGTGCAAAACCATCACCTATGGATAATGACAAATGACATCGCTGTAAATGATACTCATGAAGAGTACTATATATATTAGTACCAATAGTCAAACAAAATCCATACTGCGCTGAGCTCTGGGTCTACCCCTTCCTCTACCGCCTCGGCCTCTTCCACGAGGTGGTGACCCCTCTGCGAAAGATTACATCAGTCAAGTATGTCCTACAGGTGATAAGTGAAATTGGAAGAATCAGATGAGGAAATGCTACCTCCTCCATCATAGTCAAACTCTGTAGAGACCTTCACCTGGTCAGCTGGTATAGGAGGTTGATACCTATAGCAAATTAAGTCAACGGTTAAGGAAAATCACATTGCATATATTACTACAGTGGAATCTGGTAATTCAGGCTTCATCAG
Organism: Craterostigma plantagineum; assembly: GCA_027422505.1. Classification (NCBI taxonomy): domain Eukaryota; kingdom Viridiplantae; phylum Streptophyta; class Magnoliopsida; order Lamiales; family Linderniaceae; genus Craterostigma; species Craterostigma plantagineum. Next base: position 18,261 of record JAPQWV010001332.1, on the reverse strand, counting down.
AATAATACATAGTTGTCAAAGGCTATGCAGTGTTGGGCATTCATGGATTAAGTAGTGGATTAATTTGAAGCAAGTCATGATGGAAAATTTGAGCAATTAATTTGGTAAATAAGAACACTTACCCAATATGATTCTTATCTAACTCCTTTTTCGAAAGAGCAATTGTGATCATGGAAACTTTCCTTGTTGTTTCAAGGCTGTCATAATGGAAAAAAAAAAGAGGAAAGAATAATGGTTCACATTAACATATCTACACATCTTGAAGAGAGGATATTAAATTTTTAGAAAACAAATGAAGTTCTTTGTTTTGATTTCCGCAGGTTTGACATGTTCTTACGTTTGAAGTCCTTCCTCTAGGGGTTCCCACGTGTCAGTTATATCAGTGGATTGAATCGTTGTAATTTGGTGAAGACCAACAATCCTTCTCTGCAAGACACAAAATGGAAACGCATTAATATGAGATAACCGGGGAAAAAAAGAAGAATGACAGACCTTGATCAGTTCCACAATTGTTACTGTTTTGTTGATGGCTCTGCCCATCGCCTTCAAAACAATCTCTTCAGAACCCTTCTCCTGTAATATCATTCAATGAAGAAAGAAAAAGACTTCAATATAACAACATATCCACATAAGATTTCCCATATGTATCTTCAGAATACAACTCATAACAAACTTATTGCATCCTTAGGAAGCCTAATCCCAACAAATACAATAGATTTATCAAGATAGGCTAATTATATTTGATAACTGGATATATCTGTATAAAGCTTCAATCTCTAATTTTCCAATTCCATCAGAACATCAAAATGCAGAGCCCCATATCAATGACTCCTCAACGTGTTCAAGCACAATGTAATGTCCGATTAACAAGAAGCTCGAAAACATACATAAACCATCAAGTCTGTGTCAAATCCAAGCTACAACAAACCAACAAATCCATCGCAAATCCAAAAACAACAAAAAAAAACCAAACAAACACCTTCCAAAGATAAACGTTTTTAACCATCAAAAACCAAATTAACATCCTCAAATCCATGCAAATATGTGCTCATACCTGAAGCAGAGTCAAAGCATAGGTGATGTAATTTCGCATCCTTCCCTGACTAGTGATCCTAATCTCGTTCTCGTTGATCGGAGCCTCGGCCTTGGGCTTCTCAACCTTTTGGTATCGATCCATGCTCTGCAAAGAGATGCGGATCCGTTATCGGCAACGCCGATTAGTAACAACAACGATAAATTTTCATTAATCCAATAGCTGATTCGATTATACCTCTTGGTGCTTTCTAAATCATGAAATATAAGGATAAGGTAATACGCTCCGCCCTATTTCTCCTGGCTTCGTTTCGTCGTTATGCCCTAAAGCTTATTGTTGCGTGCTGCTCGCTTATATATAATCCTCCTCAGCGTACTATTTTGCCCTAGCTTCACCTTTTTACCGGTTCAACCGGTCATTATTATTGACCAAAGTACAAACGAAGTACTAAAGTTACCGTTACCAATAGAATATTTATTGTTTAGAATAATTAAAAGGCAATTTAAAGAAAAATAGCCATTGCATAAAGTCAGTATCCTATCAGTGGCTTTTATATGTCGGTACTTATTAGAATAATTTTTTGCAAATCGATACCTGATCCACAGCAAGGTACGTCGTATAACATTTAGGTACCATATAACAACATATTGTGGTACATAATACAATGAGAAATGGTACATAGGTACATAGAGAAATGTATATGGTACCATATAAATGTTACATAATACACATATAAAAAAGTACGTCAAGACTGGGAAAATGATACACACGATTTCTGATAGACGTACTGACTTGTAAATTTTTTATTCAATTGAGTAATTTTCTATAAATTCACCATATTTAAATCTTCCTTTTTATAAGTTTTTTACTCTTAAAAAGGATATGACGACTGAGATTCATGTTACTATCCGTATCCGCATGGCATGCATATCTTATACAATGGTCTTATCCAATTCCATAAAATAAATAATTCTTCAACATAAAACACCAAACGTAACATAAAAACGAAGCATTAGAAATAACAAATTCTCAATCAATTCGAATATTAAACAAGTTTACTAAGATTCATCTCATTCAAGAAAATGTAAGGAGACTTGCTTCTGCTTGGCGACCAAAGGATCCAAAATTTGTCTCCATCTCTTGTAATCTAAGTCCTCATCAGATAAAGAAACCCATTCGCAAAGAAGTAAGGCGGCCATAAACTCCTCTCAAACATCCATACTGCACAAATTTACATACTTATAATTGTCAATATATACATATATATATGTATGGTTTGCTATGGTGCCCACCCGTGAGTGACGCATTTTCATTTTCGTTTATCTCAATCATTTTGAGACGATAACTGGGACGAACCACGTAGACATGGAGCTCAAATCACCACTTTTTAACCAAACACGGCTTATTTTGAGGACTACACGACCGTGTTCGGCTCCAGAGACAAGTTACATAGCTGCTGCCCATCAACACGACCATGTTTGTCAGCAGGAAAGAAAAACAAACTTGCTGCCCTTCAATACGGCATGACACACGGCCATGTTTGTCAGCAGAAAGAAAATCATACATGCGGCCATTCAACACGGCCTAATACACGGCCGTGTTTGCAACAGTGTTGGGCCTTAAACCTAAGCCCGAATTATACAAAGCCGTGTTAAAGCCGTGTTCACCCCTGTTTTATACTTTAGACGCAATTTGAAGCCCTAAGAGCATCTAAGCCGCCGCAACTCATTTCTAATCACTGAAGACACCTCAATGGCGACTCAAGAACCCTAGAGATCAATCTCATATGATCTCTAGGTGCTAAAGTGAAGATTTGAAGCTCATTTACACCGGAGACGCGAACAAAGTGCAAGGGATAAGCTTGAACTCGTTAAATAAGGAAGAATCTATGTATTTCTCTGCTTTGTTTAGTATGCATTTCGTCGCTTCTTCCTTCATTATGAGTAGCTAATCATTTTGTGTGTTTGGGACGAGAATATTTTGGACGTAAAATACTCGTGAACACATGATATGGGCTTTGTATCGTTTATGACAACTTTTATCCGATTCAATATGTCTATGTATTGTTTTGATAATCACATTTGGCATGTCTATGTGTTGGTGTGACGTCTAGTAGACCGTTAAGGGCGAAAGCTAAATAATAATTCGTTTTATCATAAACGTTAGGTGTCGATTATAGGGCGAAAGCAAATAGTCGACCCTTACCTTAGATAAACTACTATATATTCTCCTGACCATTTAGGGCGAAAGCTAAGTTGGAACGAGTAGAAATTATCGTGACATAGTCATAATCATGTGGTAACGGTAGTTACGACTTCATCGACAATATCTAACGGGACTCGAAATCCCAAGTATATACCTTTTATTCAAGTTACTCTTAAATCTTTAGTTGATTTTTGAACATTTTTGTTGTGTTAGTTTAAGTTGACTTAGTTCAAATATAAAAATCTCAACCATTCGTTAGTCTAGATATTGAATTGATAAATTATTACTAGTAATCAAATTATTCCTCGTGTTGGATACTCGGATACTAGCTATAGCTATTTTACAAACGATAGGTACAACGGCATATCGCGTGCGGTCTAGTTTATAACATATTTGTTTTAATTATTACTTGACTTACTTGCAGGAATATTTATTTAATATATTAATGTACACGCTGGCGATCAAGTTTTTGGCGCCGTTGCCGGGAATAATTTGATATTAGGAAAACGAGTCATCCAAGTAGAAAATGAGTGAAAACAATTATTGAAAAGCGTTAACTCCCCTGATTATACGAGGTGAGCATGATGGCAGAGTGTGACGAGGTTGAAGCATGAATGTTAAGTCCTTTTTCCCACACTTGAGAATGACGTCCTCAACGGAAAATTATAAGCACAAAAGGAGTAGAAACGATTATTGAAAAGCGTGAATTTCCCTGATTATATGAGGTGGGCATGATGGCGAAGTGTGACGAGGGTGAAACATGAATGTTAAGTCCTCTTCCCCACACTTGAAGTTGTGATTGGGTGATTCATTCCAAAATAAATATGTCGCGTACGAGCTTTGCATATTTAACGATGTTTGCCCTGTAAGCCGACGATTTAAACAAATGACGTTAAAAAAGTAAGTCGAGAAACAGATAGTAGTATATCAAAGCATCAAAGTCTAATAAATAAAAACTAGAAATAAGGTTCCGGCGGGATGCTATGATTCATCCTAGGGGGACAATGGCTCATTGCCTTGCTCAACCAGCTTGCGCGACTCCGTAAGCAACTTCATGACATCTTGTACTCTCTTCAGCGCTTTCTCCTAACGATCCATCCGCTTTTGGAGTTTCAGTTTGGCCTCCGCGCGTTGGTCATGCGCAGCTGCATTCTCCTCCCGATCAGAGGCACGTGTTGGGCTTGTTTTTCGGAGTGCGGCGACACGTCGTCGACGTAAGCGGTGACACAAGAGAAATCTCTATGATTAAACATGGACGGACAGGCAGAATCAGTATGATTGCCAGCGCTCTCGTCGATCGGATGCGGGAGCGGGCCTTCCATGGCAAGGGACTGCAGGATATCGGTGTATACGCGATTGTCCTCGTGCCATCGATAGAAATAGTCCTCCTTTTCCACCCAGCAGCTTTCCGATCATGTGCATCATGTGAAGTATCGTGGCGTCCAACTTCTTCCACCCGTTAAATATTGTCATGTTTGGCTCATCGTCTGGCTAGTAACACAATCCTTTCACCAGCTTAGTGATAAATGGTCCGTGATCTTTCCCTTCTCGCGTCCCTCGGACTGCTGCCGGAATCCATGGGCCATAGCTAGTCCGAGATGGACCTTCTGTACATTGCGTATGCGGATGGAGATAAAAGAGATCGCGTAATATGACCACTCCGTGTGAATCGCCTAGTGCGGCGGAGGTGGTGCAAAGCCGATGGATGTATCGCAGACCCGACATCATTAGTGAAGAACCTTCAATTGGGTACTTTTATAATATGCTTCCGGCTGGCCTAAAAGTTGGGGGCGAATCACCTCGAGCCAAATTCCACTCCGCACGTCCGTCTGATCGAGCTTGAACTTGTAATGATCGGTGCGTAGTGTCGTAGTTGGGACTTGGAGACCGAGCGCTCTACACAAATTATCGCGACTTGACCACATGCTCTTTATGGAAGACACGGAAATGGACGACCCTATTGTAGTCGTGCTCATTGAATGAGAAATTGTTCCACGTATGCTAGCTCATCGATGATGAAAAGTTCGTCCCAACTACTTTTTGAAAGATAGTGGTCAACCTGTTGCGTGATGCCGAGGCATTCGAGGGTCTCTTGGTGGAGTCGATCGGTGCGCAGGAATTTCATGCCTTTGAGCCTATCGTATCGCTGTCCACATGCATCGTCACCAGTGAAAGTGACCATAGCGGTTAGTCAATCACCCTGTCTATTGCCCGTGTCGCCGGTTGCGTGCCGGTGGCTAGGGTGTTGCGTGTTTGGCGGGAGGAGCTAGCACTTGTGGGGTTTAGTCGAGACATAGCACTACAAAGTGAATGTGAGTCTCGAGTAGAAAAATTCAAATCAAAGCTAGCTCAACTCAATCAAACATCATCTTCATAATCACACAAAGAGATAAAAGCCTTCTTCATCAAATTCAATTAAGTAGGCAACAAATCAACCCAAACCCATATGAGTCATTTCATCGAACACGTGCTATGCGCAAATAATGAACATGATATTAGCTAACAATATTGTTGAATTAGCTAGCTAACCATCATGTTTGCCTAGTGAAATATTGCCTCCCATACCGAAAATCCACATTTAAACAACATAAACGAAACTAATGCATCCACAAATGTCGAAATTAAGGCTCTTGATAGACATGAAATTTCATATGCAATTGTAGCGAAATTAGCAAGACTCAATTCATGAACTACATGTTCTACCCCTAATACATGAGGTACGGGCGTGGAAACAAGCAAAAATCGAAGTTGGCGTGTAAGAACGCAATTAGGGTGTAGATAATTTTACCTTCCTTGCTTAAGTCGATGATAAAAGATCTTAGAGGCTTCACCGGAGCTCGTCGCCGGAATGCTTCGGCGGTTGGGAGAAGGGTATTTGGTGAGAAATGGTTTGATGTTTGATCTTGTGTGATAGATGTGTGAAAAAAATTATTTCACTTCATTCTTAACAACGGATTTTCCATACATCACACACTTCAATCACACACAACTACCACACCGAGTCCTCACCAATACGCTTCTCCCAACCAGCGACGAATTCCAACGACAAGCTCCGGTGAAATTCTAACATCTTCTATCATCGATTTAAGCAAGGAAGGTAAAATCATCTACACCCTAAATTCCGTTCGTACACGCCAACTACGGCTTTTTTGATCGTTTCGATGCCCTTACCTTATGTATTAGGAGCAGAACATGTAGTTCATGAATTGAGTCTTGCTAATTTCACTACAATTGCATATAAAATTTCATGTTTATCAAGAACCATAATTTCGACATTTTGGGGATGTATAAGTTTCTTTTATGTTGTTTAAATTTGGGTTTTCGGTTTGGAATGCAATATTCACCTATGCAAAATTGATGGGTTAGCTAATTTCAACAATATTGTTAGTTAATTTCATCTTCATTACTTGTGCATAACACGTGTTCCATGAAATGCCTCACATGATTTCATGCCTACTTAATTGGATTTGATGAAGAAAGGCTTATATCTCTCTTTGTGTGAATTATGAAGATGATGTTGATCGAGTCGAGCTAGCTTTGATTTGAATTTTTCTACTCGAGACTCACATTTACTTTGTAGGTACAATGTCTCGACGAAACCCCACATGTTCTAACTCCTCCCGCCAACCACGCAACGCATCTAGCCCACGGCACGCAACCGCCGACGCGGGGCAGCATATTGTGACGAGTAGAAAAATTCAAATTAAAGCTAGCCCCCGGCACACATGTATGGGCACGCAATCGTCTCGGCATCGCGCAACAGTCGACCACTATCTTTCAACGAGTAGTTTGGGACGAACTTTTCACCCTCGACTAGCCAGCATATGTGGACTCATACTGGAGTTCCTCGCCACGTTCTCATTCAATGAAACACGACTACAATAGGGTCGACCATTTCCACGTTTCAATAAAGAGCATACGGTCAGTCTCGATAATTTGTCTAGAGCGTTCGATCTCCAAGTCCCGAGCTACTACACGGCGAACCCGAGCCAACCGATCATTACAACTAGCTCGATCGACGGACGTGCGGACTGAAATTTGGCGCGAGATGATACGCCTTAAACTTTTAGGCCGCCAGAAGTAGATTGTAGAAGTACCCAATCGAAGCCTTCCTCACTAACGATGGCGAGTTTACGATATATCCATCGGCTTTACACCACCTCCGTCACCGCCCGAGGCGATTCACACTGCGTGGTCACATTGTGCGATCTCTTTTATCTCCTCCGCATACGCAATGGACAAAGGTCCATCTCGGACTACCTATGGTCCATGCATTCCGGCAGCCATCGGAAGGACGCTATAAGGGAAAGATCACGGTGGGACAATTTATCACTAAGCTGGTGAAATGATTAGGTTACTGCCAGACGATGAACAAACATGACAATTTTAACGGGTGGAGGAACTTGGAAGCCGCGACACTTCACATGATGCAGATGATCGAAAGGCGCCAGGGTGGAAAAAGGAGAACTATTATATCGATGGCACGAGGACTATCGCGCATACACCGATATCCCACAGCCCCTTGCCATGGAAGGCCCGCTACCGCGCTCCGATCGACGAGAGCGCTGGTAGTCATACTGACACTGCCGACCAGTCCACGTTTAATCTGAGATTTCCATGATGTCACCTCTTACGTCAACGGTCGTATCGCCGCCCTGCGCGAAGAACTAGCTCAACACCAGGCCACAGATCGGTATGAGAATGCAGTTGCCCATCACCGAGGGCGACGAGGCCGAATGGAAACTCCAAAAGCGCATGGATCGTCAGGAGAAAGCACTGAAGAAAGTACAAGATGCCATTAAGTTGCTTGCGGGAGCTGGTTGATCAAGGCGATGGGGCCATCGTCCCCCGAGGAAGACTCCTAGCATCCCCGCCGGAACCTGATTTCTAGTTTTTATTTTCAAGGCGATGGGCCATCGTCCCCCGAGGAAGACTCCTAGCATCCCCGCCGGAACCTGATTTCTAGTTTTTATTTTGTAGACATTGATGCTTTGATATCCTCTATCTGTTTCTCGACTTACTTTGTTTGAACATCCCTTGTTTAAATCGTTGGCTTACAGGGCAAACATCGTGAAGTAAGCAAGCTCGCACGGGAATCAACCACCCAATCACAACTTCAAGTGTTGGGAGGAGGACTTAACATTCATGCTTCAACCTCGTCACACTTCGCCACCATCCTCACCTCGTATAATCAGGGGTGTTCACGCTTTTCAATAATTATTTCCACTCCTTTTGTGCTTATAATTTTCCATTGGGGACAACGTCAGTGGGGAAGGAGAATTTTGCGTGAACAGAATTATTGTTTCAAATGTGCGTGATCCGTGAGAAATGCATGTTCTTTCAATGTGCGTGATCCGTTGAGAAAATGGACTGCATGCTAGGGAATTATGTGAGCAATTAGGACATGCACAATGATTGATTTCTTTCAACACGAACGAGTTTGGTAATACTATGAAAGATTCGTATGCATGTTTGAGCTGAAGAGCTTTTTGCTCAGGTCTTTGGTTGTGTAAAATGTATAGTTTAATTCTCTCTGAAACTTTCTCGTGGTACATGTTGAAAACAACTAGGTGAGACTGCGTGAAAATGAGGGAGGCATTAGGAGATAAGTCCATAGCCAAAGTTTTCGGCCATGCCTTATCACCATAATAGCCACTTTGAGCCTGAGCCTTTTTATTTGAGAAAACCAGGGAATCGTAAGCCGCTGACCTGAGAAGCTTTAAGATATCATTACCCGATTAATAGAGAAAGTGAGGTTGAGTGCCAATGTCGAAAAGCGTAGCCCGACCGTTGTTTAAGTATATATATTATAAATATATATCCTTCAGATAATCTGACGTTAAGAACTCCTCCATGATAATCTCTCACCCGCAAAGGGACTGAGAGAAGAGGGGCTTAGCGACACGAGAAGAAGAGTTTAGATACGTTGGAAAGATGTTAAGAACCCTTCCGTCTATAATTTCTCACGCTAAAAAAAAGGTTGAGAGAAGAAGGGCTTAGTATAGGTTTATGAAAAAAAAAATTCCAAGACGGCAAGAGCTAACCACGATATATGTAGCGAGCTATCGAACAATGGCACGACACCGACATAATCGCTTTGATATTTTCAATTGAAGTTTACTCCCTAATATAGTCTGTTAAGCCCTACTATAACCCAAAAAAGACGTTCCGATTCAGTCTTATCACCGAGAGTAGCAGATGTATGATCCACTAGCGAGTTTATAGTAGGGACTAGATTACCGCATGAACTGAGGGAATTTACCGATATTTGGCCTATACCCCGAGTTATTCGAGCGAACTGAGGGACTATACTACTGCATGAACTGAGGGAATTCGCCGACATTTGAGCTCGTTAAATAGGAAAGAATCTATGTGTTTCTCTACTTTGTTTCGTATACATTTCGTGCCTTTTTTCTTCATTATGAGTAGCTAATCATTTTGTGTATTTGGGATGAAAAAAACGCTAGATAGCGCCGTAGTTTGGACGTAAAATACTCATGAACACATATGGCTTTGTATTCGTTTTATCGTAAACGTTAGGCGTTGACTATAGGGCGAAAGCAAATAGTCGACCCTCACCTTACATAAACTACTATATACTCTCGTGACCATTTGGTGTGAAAACTAAGTTGGTCATTAATCATGTGGTAACAGGTTACGAATTCATCGACGATATCTAGCGGGATTCGATCCTTTTAGTCGAAGTTATTCTTAAATCTTTAGTTGTGTTTTGAACATTTCTATTGTGTTAGTTTAAGTTGTTGTGACTTATTTCAAATATAAAAATCTCAATCATTTGTTAGGCTAGATATTGAATTGATAGATTATTACTAGTAATCAAAATTATTCCTCGTGTTCGATACTCGTTATAGCTATTACAAACAACAGGTATACAGCATATCGCGCGTGGTGCTAGTAGTTATAACATATTCGTTTTAATTATACTTGACGTACTTGCACGAACATTTATTTCATATATTAACGTACACGCTCGTGATCAGTGAGCAACCATCGTGGGCACCATAGCTGATTTCGTAATTACAGCTCATTTTCTCCAACTCCGACGATGCCATCACCCCCGCTGCCCCTCTAGCTTCCTCATAACATCTGTTGTCCATCTTCCACGCACTCATTTATCAGAAATTCATATTATACTGCAATTTTCGCGTACATAGCTGAGATGATGAATTTCTGATAAATAAGTGCGTGGAAGATGAACAACGGATGTAATAAGGAAGCTAAGAGGGACGACGAAGGTGATGGAATCGCCGGAGTGGGAAAAATGAGCTGTAATTGCAAAATCAGCTATGATGTTCAGGTGAGTGGCGCGACATAGCAAACCTCTCTCTCTCTCTCTCTCTCTCTCTCTCTCTCTCTATATATATATATATATATATATATAACTCCCTCTGATTCTAAAAAATAAGCTAATTGCACACATATTAAGAAATAAATAAATTTCCTATTATACCCTTAATTACTTATTTTATCTTATTTAATTTAATTACTTTTATTTAATATAAGGGGTAAAATTGGAAATATGACATGTTTTAATATCAGAGAGAGTATATATATACGCACACGAAGGTGTTGTAAATAAATCACATCATTATATGAAATAGATTACCTTGAAAGCAAACCTCGTCTCATGATCCGTTTTCGAATCCCCGAAGCCAACTTAATCGCAACGCGATACGAACTCCCGACCGTTGCTCGATGCGAACTTTACGATTTGTTCTACGACGGCACCTCTCGACATGTTCAATGTGTTCACCCCGTAAAATTGTTCCTACTCGAAAGTATTTATTTAATGTTTTGTAACTCGAGTTTAGTAAGCCTTGCAGTTGGTCCGGGTTGGGCCGGACTGGGCCGGGCCGAATTGATTACCTGGTTGTCGAAAAACGCCTCGAGTAGATCGTAGGTGGTCAAGCCATTCAGCTTGTTAACTATGTGAAGTGCACGTGAGCTCACAAAAGCATTGTCGTGATACCTGTTCGTCAACTTAAAACGTAACCTAATCGATCATATGAGATGATATTTTGAAAATGCTTATACATAGGTCGTCGGAAATAGATATGTTTGTTAGAAGAGATCAATTCACTTAAAAGCTTAAACGTTGCATCAAATTATCTTTTATGTTGGAGAATAGCTAAAGAACGAAAGTTGAATCAAAAGAAGATGATTCAAATGGCAAAGATCTAAGCAATTAATCAAGATCAATCAACCATTATGATATGACCTACAACGGCTATATAAAAGGCTATACGTTGTATAGATTGGGATTTGTTATTTAACGCCTCGTGTTACTTGTTACCGCCCCTAAAGAACTGCAAAACGATGGGCTAGTACACTGCAGGGCCAAAAATTTCGATGGTTCGCTGCACTGCCTGGCCGAAAATCTCGATCAACCGTATTTTTTTTTTCTAAGTTTTTTTTTATGGTCGTGGGGCTCGTCGAGCCTAGCGCACCGGTCGTTGAGCTCGTCGAGCCTCTCGCTGAACTCGTCCGTGGACGGATAGCTGTCCAGATGCATCCTAGCTAGCTTGTGGCGGCCGAAAAAAAGACAGTCACAAATCATAGTGCTCCATTAGGTGCAGCCAGTGATCAAATCGACTCTGATATCTTCTTTCCAACTGGCAACTCGACCATCACGATTCGTGAACCAATACGGATGTAAGATGGGCATAGGAAACTCTGGACATAAGTTAATCTAATATAATGCTGATAATTATCTCCAAGGTGCGCCATGATGATCGTACGGCTCGGTCCAGTAGCAGTCCGACCGGCACGCAGTGGCAATATTGTGTTCAAATGCATGTTGATGTTCGACCCCTTGCCGTACCCGTAGAGGATAATTACAACGTTTCAAAATGTCGCCATAGCCCACAGATCACACGATCTCAACATCCAGTGGTTCATTCCACAAGACCCCCTTCCCAGCGTACACGATTCACCTGCATTTCAATGACTCACCATAGTACAATGCCGAGTAACGCTCTCAGTGTGCCGCGAGTTCGTTCGCGACGTGATTCCTTACGGTGATCCATTCCTCCTCGTCATTATAATATGATGTGCGATAACGCGAAATCCACAGTTGCCGTCAGCCACCACATCCTTATAGCTAACTATATATGGATGGATGACTGTTGTTACGCAATTCGCCAAGGGGTGTGGTAGAAGTCTGATTCACCTGTAGAACGCATTTTTCAGGATTAGATGTGCATCCGCTTTTGAAACGAATTTACGAGTAAAAGATAGTAGTACCTGTCTCCGTAGTAGATTCACGAGACCGCTTCGCAGACGAAGATGACGTACGACCCTGGCTGCTACGACTGGTACTGCTGCGCCCTCCACTGCGTCCACCCCTTGGAATTGCGTACTCCCAAGCACTTCGATCCCGCTTCGTCGAGGTTTTTTTCTTCGGCCGACCTTTGATAGACGTCTTAATGCCAGACTCATTCCACTCACGGGAGTCGGATATCGATGTTCGTGAACGACTCGATGGAGGCCACGCAAAACGGCGGAATCGCGGCCTTCTGCCTTACGCACGAGGTCGTATAAGTAATTCCGATAGGAAATATCGGGAGTTACTCCCTCGCGATCGTGCGTGTCCTCCAGAAATCGTGCACGAAGTCTGCAGCAACTGGATAATTGTTGTCGACGCACTGCTGAAGCTCGCATACACATGGAAGTCTGCCCGTGCACCTTCACCCACACGGTGTCAAGAGACCTAGTGGCCGAGTTCGGCCATTGCTTCAGCTCGCTGTGAGCACTCTCCACACGACATGTAGTGGTGTTTTCGAAATAAAGCACCTGCTTCGTCCAAGCGTTGACGAACTTCTTCTCCTTATGCACCAACCATGTCGCGTCAACGTACTGGACGATAGCGGAGTCGGCTACCCAAAGCAGAGAGATATGTCACTATATGCCTGACGTATCCATCTATCGTCGGAGCTTCCACGACTGCTTTCCAGGCCTTATGCGTGAAGTGAGCTGGAGTCTATTGTTCTTCCCCGTCAGTCGATTAACTCTGTTATCCACGTCTTTATAAATATGCCACGTGCACAACAGATGGCGAGAATGCGAAAATACCTTCTGTAAGGATCGAAAGGCCCAACTCACGATCAGTCACAATCCCCGAAGGATAGACACCTGCCCCAGAATATTCCGAAGTGACTGCAACACCCACCCATAACTTCTCTCCGTCTCGTCCTCCATAACGGTAAACCAACACAGGAAGTTGTGATTACATGGAGTCATCCCTATAATCTAACTAGAGGCATTGTACCTACTGGTCTAGTACGTAGAGTCATGTCAATAAAGTACGGATACGTTCTCACCAGTGCAAGTGTGTCCGGGTGTACGAGAAAAACATATGTCAGCGCATTAGTCTCGACGTCTCAGAGGGACCGAACATAATATCCGACCTGTATCGCCAAGATGCATCAACTGGCTCACCACGACTCGGCCCTCAGAATAGTCCTTCTTCAAACGATCTCTATAATTATATATATGCCTGATCGTCGCGTGATCTTGTCGCCCTCATCGCTGAGAGGATATGAGCTGGTTTCGGTTGCGCATCAATAATTTCCTCTATGATCTTCCTTGCCCATCGGAATACTGTATGACAGGGTGATTGTGCATAAATTTCTCAGGTGGACCTGTACGAATGTACAATTTCCTAGTCATTGAATCCTCCTGAGCTACGACTAGAAACGGACACCAGCACTTGTTAGGCTTCGAAAGCCTCTCCAATTCATCCGCGTTGCCTCTATAACGTTCTCCGCGAGAAAAGCTCATCAGTTTTTTCATAACCGCATTTCTTATGCGACGAAATAATCAGCTCGAACACAAGACCAGTAGCAATGCCTTTTCGCTCATTTAATGGCTTCCACGTCTAACAAACTGTTGATTCCACAGTACGAAATGCGGTACGAAAAAACTGAGGTCTTGGGTTCGAGCTGATAATTTCGTCGCATAAGAAATCCGGTACGAAAAAAACTGATGAGATGTTCTCGCGGAGAACGTTATAGAGGCAACGTGGATGAATTGGAAAGGGTTACGAAGTCTAACAAGTGCAGATGTCCGTTTCTAGTCATAGCTCGGGAGGATTCAATGACTATGGAATGGTACATTCGTACGGACCGCCCTGAGAAAATCCATGCACCATCACCATGTCATACAGTATCCGAGGGACACCGCCAGACGAGTGGGCTAAGTAGCCAGGCAAGGAAGGTCGTAGAGGAAATGACTGTTGCGCAAGCGAAACTAGCTCATATCCTCTCAGCGATGATGGCTCGACACGCAGAAGATCAAGCGACGGTCAGACATATAATAGTTACAGAGATCGTTTGAAAAATGACTATTCTGAGGGCCGATACGTGGTGAGCCAGTTGATGCACCAGGCGACACAGATCGAATATTATGTTCGGTCCCTGGGAGACGTCGAGACTAATGCGCTGACACATGTTTTCTCGCACACTCGGACACACTCGCACTGGTAAGGATGTATCCGTACTTTATTGGCATTGACTCTACGTACAAGACCAATAGGTTACAAGATGCCTCTAGTTGAGATTATAGGGATGACTCCTGTAATCACAACTTCCTGTGTGGGTTGCCGTTATGGAGGACGAGACGGAGAGAAGCTATGGGTGGGTGTTGCAGTCACTTCAGGATATTCTGGGCCAGATGTCTACCTTTCGGCGGTTGTGACTGATCGTGAGTTGGGCCTTCTTCGACCTGTACAGAAGGTATTTTCGCATTCTCACCATCAGTTGTGCACGTGGCATATCTATTAAAGACGTGTGGATAACAGAGTTAATCGGCTGACGGGGAAGAACAATAAGACTGCAGCTCACTTCAAGCATAAGGCCTGGAAAGCAGTCGTGGAAGCTCCGACGATAGACGCATACGAGCAGGCATATAGTAACATTTCTGTGTTGGTTAGCCGACTCCGCTATCGTCTAATACGTGCGCGACATGGTTGGTGCATAAGGAGAAGTTCGTCAAAGCTGGACGAACCAAGTGTTACATTTCGAAAACACCTTACATGTCGTGTGGAGAGTTCTCACAGCGAGCTGAAGCAATGGTTGAAACTCGACCACTGGGTCTCTTAGACACCGTGTGGGTGAAAGTACACAAGCAGACTTCCATGTGCATGCGAGCTTCCATGTGCATGCGAGCTTCAGCAGTGTGTGGACAACAACTACCCAGTTGCTGCAGACTTCGTGCACGATTTCTGGAGGACACTCACGATAGGCGAGGGAGTAACTCCCGATATTTCTGACCGGAATAACTTATTACGACCTCGTGCGTGAGGCAAAAGGCCGCGATCCCGCCGTTATGCGTGGCCTCCATGGAGTCGTTCACGAACATCTGTATCCCGACGCCCGTGAGTGGAATGAGCCTGGCATTAAGACGTCTTTCAAAGGTCGGCCGAAGAAAGAAACTCGACGAAGCGGGATCGAAGTGCTTGGGAGTACGCAATCCCAAGGGATGGACGCAGTGGAGGGCGCAGCAGTACCAGTCATAGCAGTCGGGGTCGTATCTTCTGCGAAGCTCTCGTGAATCTACTACGGAGACAGGTACTACTATCTTTTACTCGTAAATTCGTTCAAACACGAATGCACATCTAATCCTGAAAAATGCGTTCTACAAGTGAATCAGACTTCTACCACACCCACTTGGCGAATTGCAGAACAACAGTCATCCATCCATATATAGTTAGCTATAAGGATGTGGGGGGGACGGCAAACTGTGGATTTCGCGTTATCGCACATCATAGTTACAATGACAAGGACGAATGGATCACCGTAGGAATCACGTCGCGAACGAAACTCGCAGCACATTGGAGCGTTACTCAGCATTGTACTATGGTGAGTCATTGAAATGCAGGTGAATCGGGTTCGCTGGGAAGGGGGCCTTGTGGAATGAAACCACTGGATGTCGACACCGTGTGATCTGTGGGCTGTGACGACACTTTGGAAAGCTGTAATTATCCTCTACGGATACGGCAATGGGTCGAACAAACATGCATTCGAACACAATATTGCCACTGCGTGCCGGTCAGACTGCTACTGGACCGAGCCGTACGATCGTCATGGCGCACCTTGGAGATAATTATCAGCATTATACTAGACTTAACTTATGTCTAGAGTTTCCTATGCCCATCTTACATCCGTATTGGTTCACGGAATCGTGATGGTCGAGTTGTCGGTTGTGGAAAGAAGATAGCAGAGTCGATTGGAACAATGGCTGCACCTAATGGAGCAATATAATTTGTGACTCTTTTTTCGGCCGCCACAAGCTAGCTAGGATGCATCTGGACAGCTATCCGCCGAAGAACGAGTTCAGAGAGAGGCTCGACGAGCTCAACGACCGGTATCGCCAGGGTTTCCTGATGTGTTATTGTTTTGGCCAGGCAGTGCAGCGGATGATCGAAATTTCGGCCTTGCAGTGTACTGGCCCATCGATTTTTTCGGCACACCTGTCATGGCCGAAAATACCGATGGGCCAGTACACTGCAGGACCGAACGACTTCGGCCAGGCAGTGTTCAGGCGAAAAAAATTGATCGGCCCGCACACAGCCCGCCTGAAAATTCGTTAGGCCCGTGCACGCAGGGCTGAAAGTATCGATTGATCGGTCCTAAAATGTTAAATCGAATTTTTTTTCCCGTTACCTCGTTTCGATCCATTGCCGAAGATCGTTTGAATTTATTGTGTATGTACTTTTCAGTATTTCGTACTGGAATTATATATAGACTTTAATTTTTCTTTTTCAATTAACTTAAATATCATAAGGACAAAATCATCTTTTTAGAGTCCTTTAGGGGGGGGTACCAGTAAAAATAGAACGGTGAATAGCAGTTCCCTATAGATTAGTCAAGCCCTTGTATAAAAGGCACACTATGTAATGCCAAAAATATTATTAAGAAATACTATTAAAGCAAAAACTTTAATACTATATAACAAAAAAATCTACATTTTATTATTTCTAATCACGTTTTATGCTCATACGTTTTTATTATCTAGCATTAGGCAATGATATATGTTCCTTTTTTACTGAGTGATAGTGAAAAAAACATACTCATATCACCTATTGACATTAGCGCTCATATCATGTCGAATGACTATTACTCAGTAAGATGTGTAGTGTAAAAATGGTATGTGTTTCTTTTTTACTGAGTGATAGTGAAAAAACATACTCATATCCCTATTGACATTAGCGTTCATACCATCGTCGAATGACTATTACCTATTACTTAGTAAGATGTGTAGTGTAAAAGTTCAAATGAACTGCAAAATTAAGGTCATTGACGTATTACTAAGTAAGTTTGTAATCTAACACGTGGTGGTCAAGAATATGTCATAAACTCTTATAAGCTCTTACGATTTTTGGCAAAAATTGTAAACATGGACCACTAAGTATAGTATTTTTTTATTTTGGGTGAATAAATTTGTCAATTACAAAACTAAGCACTAAGTATGTATATAGCAACAAAATTGGATCACGAGTTACAAAACTAAGTCACTAACTATATATATAGTAACAAAACTATGTCACTGTATATATATAGTTGCAAATTTGGATTACTAAGTATGTATATAATAAGGAAAAAAGAATCCAGTGTTCCAATTTGTTACGATAAATATCTTAGTGACTTAGTTTATAACTGACAAACATAGTGAATCAAATAAAAAATTAGCATACTTATTGACCAATTTTTATAATTTTCCAAGTTTTTTTTATTAAAACCCAAAAATAGTGTTGCAATTACTCATCCAAACTATTGAACATCAATAGTCCCAAAAGACAAATCTTTGGCTAATACGATTCACACAAAGAAAAGAAAGACCTTTACGCGCAGAACCCTTTTACCCATCTACAATAGGATACAAGAACAACCAATACATAAATAATTTATATGAGCAATGGATTAACGGAAACTTACGGCAGAGGGAAAGTGTGGAAACAAAGGAAACACGAGGACCGTAATGTTTCAAAGCCTGCTTGAGAGGAG
>JAPQWV010001331.1:0-95964 GCA_027422505.1 Craterostigma plantagineum | reverse complement strand
CAAAACGAGCCCATTAGCTGAAACCCGACCCCAAACAGTTGTCCGACCCATTGGTCTCCCCACTCGATAACAGACTCATCCTCAATTCACTCATCACTATCATCTAATACCAACGGCTCTCTTAGAGAGCTCGGATGCTAGTGTGCATCGGTACATTTTGGCGAATTGGCGTCTGAGTCTCAATCTCGCAATTTGGGAATTAATTAAAAACCAGGTTTGTTTTTATCAGACGAAGAAGTAACTGAGATGGATGATGAAAAGGAGTTTTGCTTGCGATTCCATCGATTGTGAAATGGAGCTGAGTCACGATCGTTCACATGTTGGGTTCCTTGATCGCTCAATCAAGCATGGCGTTTTTGCCTTTGAGCTATTTAGGGTGGCCTTATGTCAATTGACTTTTGGTATGTGTGTTTATGGATGTAAGTGTTTGTGTTTTTGGGGTAGTTTGATAGTGTAGTGAAGCCATTGCAGATAGCGAATATGTGGGCAGTCGTTGTTAGTTAACATGGTTTGTGATCTTGATTCATTCTATTCTCTTGGGAATTCTTGAAGCTGTTCAGGGTTTGCAGACAATCCACCAACATGCCCAACCATACTTTGCGTTAAGAAACCTACTCTTGGGATTGTGTTAGTCGTACTCATCACTTCTTCGGGGATTGAGGTAAATGCAAAGGAGCCAATTCTTGACATTCTTGGTGTTTCTTATTGGTTCTTGCCTTTGTATTGAGTCTTTTATAGGCATACGTTTCATTCAATGTAATTTATGTGTTGATTTCAGAATTGGGATCAATCATTGCATCATTCAGCTCGATGATTCTTCACATTTGAGATATAACATAGACTTTTATGGCATTGCATCTCTGTTCCTCGTTCATAATTGCTGACTTGTTTATTACATAGATGGGTCGTATGTAGGTGTCAATGATTCATAGACTTCAGAAAATCATGGCGAGGACAGAAATGAGCCTTTTTCAAATGAGCCTTTTTTTTGGTCTATGTTATGGAGCTATTAAATGCTTTGGTCATCAAGTTCTTTTTTTTGATGATGAGAAGCTGAGAAAAAATTTGAATGGAGCTTCTGAGTTAGAATCCACCACCTGAAATCTGATTGATTCACTTTTTCTTTTGTTTTCTTGTTCGCCTTCAAGCGTGCGAATTATGATGCGACTATTTGATCGCTTTTTTACCTGCATTTTCTTCTTTCAAATTCCATAATTATCCATCATTATCAATATGATTACGATTTTTAATTATCAAGTTATTGTTCTATTAATGACAATATCTACTTTAATAAACATAAATCATCCCCATTGTTTTCGTGGAGATAAAATATACATATATGATGGGTTCTTGAATTATTCAAAATAACTTTGTACGAATGGGGCCAATGTTTAATTACTTATTTATTTTTCTACCAGCCAATATAGATCTATGGTCTATTTATTATTTAGATCTGTTGTCCTAAAGATGCGTTTTTTTCGTGGAAAAGCATGGGAAACAATAATTGAAAAAATGCAATATCTATTATCTTAATCTCTTTGGTATCTATTTAATGTGTGGTCGGGCGAGGAACACGTGTCTAAATCATTACCTAAAACATCCAAACTACGTGAAGATTACGAGATGCCAAATGCTGTTTTATATTACTTTAATACAACATTAAATATAATTCTTAGGGCTTGGAACTTGTTCCCTCTATTACCAAGATGTGGGCCGTGCCGACAAGTTTATCATCAATTAATCAAGATCTATTTACAACTAAAACCCTAAATCTTCCTTAGAGTCGTGATAGATTTCAGACCATATTTTTCAACTCAATCTTCCCTAAATAGCCGTTGTTTGATTAGAGAGATGAACAGTACAAAACTATTAAAAACGATGCAAGAAAATCTGACACACACAAAAACACCAGTAACAGTGCAATAACAGCTTCTCATGTCATGGACCATCGTTGTCACTTTTATTTTTAAGATTCCAAACATTAAAGAAAGACCCTTTACAATTACCGATCTAAGATCGATCTTAGCATCCTTAATCAGATTTCCACTCAATAAGAACACTAAAGACGCGTTTTGTTTTTAGGGTTTTGAAAGACCATGTAAGTTGCTAGTGCAAAGAAGGAAAAGCGGGTATTGGTAATAATGAGACAATGGACCGTTTTGCAGGGTGTTGAAGAAATCCAACATGAGTTTGTCGGTTGTTCCGAAGAGTAAGTGCCATTCGCAGCCTTACAGCTATCAAACCAATAACTTGGTTTCAGATATTATTACCTTATCCCTCATACTTCATAATAATAGCACACACATCAATACAAACACAAGATTGTCTCTCTCTTTTCTTGATTAACCACTCCTCTTTAAGATTCACCGTAATCAGTGATTTTGTAAAAGCTGCTGTGTTCTTGGTAAGTCCATCATCTACTGTTTTTCTTACATCATATGCTCGGTCTGAAACTTGATTAGCTGACTACGGCGGTGGTGTTTACTGTCATTTTTGCTGTCGTTTAGCTATTAAGTGTTAAATCTTGCTCGTGCTTAATTAAGAAAAAGGGTCCCATTTGCATTCTTTTCTTTCTTTCTTTTTCAGGTTGCGTTGAAAGTTTAATTAGCCATTAAGAGTGAGGTCAATGATTTATTTTCTTGGTCCATGTTGTGGTTAACAACGTTATTATAGCTAGGGATTTATTAGGGTCTTTTTTAGATTTGTGTGTGAAGATTGATGGGTGGTGCGTTTAGCACCAAAGGAGTCGCATTCAAAGGGGGAAAAAACCTGAGATTTTCTTGACAGAACTGCTCTTTAACCTCCGATTGTAGTAAGACAAGATTTAGTTTGCTAGAAAGAAGCCATCTTTTTTTCAAGAAACATGAAGGCAGCACAAATCAAGACAACAAGAGAGGATCAAATATCTTCAATTCTCTCAGCTACAACCACACTCCAATCATCAACCAGGAATCATCACCTCGGAGAATAAACTCATCATCTCGCCGTGGAAGTTCGATCTTAGCCCCTCCCCACAAACCCTAGATCATCATCATCATCATCATCAGCCCTACGACAATAATCACAACCCTACAAATTTGAATCCACCTACGAATAATTTGGAGTACCCCACTTCAGATTCAGATCCAGCTTCTCAAAGAAACCCTACCCAAGGTGCCGGCGTTATTGCATCTAGCTCAAGAACGCCGGCGGCCCAGCTTCCTCAAGAACCAGCGGCCAAGCCGCCGCCGCCGCCGACTATTTCTGCAGCGGTCAAAAGCGCCGAAAGACCCGTTATTAGGTACAAGGAATGCCTCAAGAACCACGCTGCAAACGCCGGCGGCCACGTCTTAGACGGCTGCGGTGAGTTCATGCCCGGCGGCGAAGAGGGCTCGCCGGAACACCTGAGATGCGCGGCCTGCGACTGCCATAGAAACTTCCACCGCAAAGAAATCGAAGGCGAGTACAACTGCTCTCCCCCACCAGCTAATACTTCAAAGGCTCAGTACGATTACGGCGCTGGAAATTCCAACCACCAAAGAAAGGCGGGCGTCCACCACCACCGTAACCACGTCGTCAGAGACTCGCCGCCGCAAAGGGTTCGTCGCGCCTCCGACGATGATGAATTTCGCGCGGGGGTAAGGTGGCTGGGGCCGAGTCTTCCAGCGAGGATCTAATAATGCTTTTGCCTCGGTTCGAAGAAGAGGTTTAGGACAAAGTTCAGCCAGGAACAGAAGGATAAGATGCAAGAGTTTTGCTTCTAAGCTGAATTGACTATACAGAGACAAGACGATCAAGAAGTTATGAGGTTTTGTAATGACGTCGCGTTAAGAGACAAGTGTTTAAGGTATGGATGCATAACAACAAGCAAGCTATGAAGAGGAAATCATCGCCTGATCATATGAGTTAGTAGCTCGTTTTCCTATTTGCTTGCTGGCAATATCGGCTTGCTTTTTAGTATTCGATTTGATTAGATGAACGTGAGTGAATTAGTTCATTATTATCTTATACCAGCATTAATGTCGGATGTCTTTGATTATGATCATCCGATGATGGAAAGGGAAAGAAGATTTGGTTAGTTGGGAGATTTCAAACTACCTATATCGGCGGGTAGTAATTAGTTCGGAGTTCTTGATTTCTTCTTGTATTTTGAAAGATGCTCGGACTTCGATTTTGCGATTTTGTGTTCGTACGTAGATTGAAACTTTTGCCTCAATGATGTGTGCGAATCAGTCTATGATCTAAGCCGAGATCTCTTCCTCCTCGAATCAGTCGAGATTTCTTTCATTTCTTTCGATGTAATGTCAAAGGTGAACAAGAATCTCGGGGTTTAAAAAAGAAATACATGCATCGGAAAAAAAATATATTTTTATACAAATTGTTTCAAGCCAAACGTGGGGACTGTACGGGTTGGAATTTAAGTTAAAAAGTATCAAACTAATCTGTTATGAGTCTGAACAAGTTGAAGCCCAGTTAACTAAATCTAATGCCCAGTCTTCGAGAAAAAAAACTACCCTGAAACAGAGCAGAGCCATGGCTTCGGCCGGGCAAGCTCTGTTATCATCTTGCTTCTCATCGCTCCCTCCATTTCTTCTCCAAGAAGATGATCCACACAAATTATTACCACCTGGAAAATAGGTTGGCCCGTTATCGGACTGGCTATGCAGAGGATTTATGACATCGCTCGCCTGAATAAATACCCTCCAAAGCATTCAAACGTACATCATCGGTGAGGAACCATTACAGTCCCATGTGGTCCAAATGGAAACAGATTCTTCTTCCCCAACTACTCAAAGCATGGTGACAGAAAGAATCTTGGAGAATGACAAGGCATTTAGAGCATGTGGTTTTTCAAAGTCTCGCCCCATCACTACTACATAGCTAAAAGAGGAATGTTTAACATTAACCGTCTAGTCACCAAGAATATCAACCATTAATGCGACCCATGAAACCACTCTGTGACCCATAAAAAGAGAAAACGTAGAACGTGGGCTTACATAATGCAAGAGAAGATTCGTGTTCGAAGAGGTATGTGCAAGACTTGACTTCTCTGGAGAATGAAGTGGTGAGCAAAACCACATAACACTGTCCTATCAGACAACTCAAATCCCCTCCAAGAAAGCCAGTATGTATCGTCATGGCATAGCATGGCATGAAAGTCCATTTTTTACATATAAACAGCGATGGTGGGTGGTCCCATACATGATTTGACAATCAAATTCACATCACATAACATGCCTCGATAACGAGTAACCCATCCTATATGACATGTTAATGATTCGTAAGTCAAAACCAACTACCCATTACGAGTTAATGAACACTGATTTCAGTAGCGTAGGCCGAATGTTTCACCTGGACGAAGATAAAATAAAACCAAGAGTTGGAATCGCAAAGACGAAAGAAAAAAGAAAGAAAAAAAAACACGACTTTTTGATTTCTTTCGGCTCGGAGGCAGCTAGTGACAACAGCCATGGTTGCTTAACTGTAAGATCGATGTGGGTCGCCGTGAATTGTCATTTATTGAAGTAGCAGTAGCAAGAGTTAAATTCTAGGGCTAAGGAATTGGGGATTTTTTAGTTTTTTTTGTTTTACTTCTCAGTGGGGTGACAATGAGCCACGTGTTAAAGCAATGGGCGTTTTTTGTAATTTCCCACGAGGACGGCCGACATTCACGTTCACTACCGACCATTACATAATAATTTTCCATGTTTTAATTACAAACAACATACATCATACAAATCCCCAATCCATCCAAGAAAACGAACTTCGAATAAACCAAATAAACAAAATACATAAGAATCCAAGAAGCAACTCACATTGAACATAGGAATATGTTATCCATAAGAGTGAAGGCTTTCTTTCCCTTTTCAACTTACGTAGTTTCTATGTATTTTCTCTAGAAATTCAAAACAAGAATCATATCATGGAAGGCAGCTTTTGCCCATCTTTCGATACTTGGGAAATGGGAAATTCCCGACTCAATGTTTGAGATCTTCGACGAGGATTTCATAATGCTTCCTCACTTCGTCGGCAGATTTATTCCCATCGACGGCCCTCGCTATGTTCATCCAACGGTCAGGAGTGTCCCCATCGTAGATAGCTAAGGCCTTCTCAACTGCTTGTTCTGCTTCTGCGTCCACGTGGAACTGTTATGTTCTTCCTCGATGAGGACATTGAGTTCGATGCTATTTTTGTGTAATAAAAGAAGAAAGAAACAATATGAGCCAAGAGGTCTAACTATATACGTAAAGAGAAAGGAAGAGATCACTTTTTATCGAGTGTGTTTGACGAGTGAAGATTGGCTGTACCCTTATATATAGGAGAAAGGGTAGGAATATTGGGTGACTCTTCTACGTTCAAAACCACATATGAAGCATCGGTAATATATGTGGGAAGTAAATAAATATTTTATTTGAAAGTAGTGGATGTTTACATGCCTTAAGGTCACCATCGTATTAAGTTCAGCTTTTGGACTTTATTACGAGTTTTGAACTCATGTGATCGTATGACAAATAGGGATGCTTCTTAGTTAGATTTCGCATTATCCAAGGATTTGAAGATAAAACCTTACATATTTTGTGACAGCATATTTTCTTGGAGATTTTTTATGAATTTTTCTTGGAGATTTTTATGAATTATTTGACTGTTGGTAATAAGAGGATGATCAAGCACAAGTGGCCAATGAGTTAGGAACAAGTCATCGTACGTACACTGAACAAGGAATTCATAATTCGATATGGTTCTGAAGATGAGCAGATTCGATAGATATACATACAGCACATATATGTTATATGTGCCAAGAAAGAAAGATGATAGCTGTTTTGTGGCTTTATTCAAATCTGAAGAAGATACGATCAAATAACAGGGATGGGAAGTTGTCTTGGATCTTACTTTCAGACTGTGATGTGACAGATTAATAATCAATCTTTTACAAAATATAATTCTACCCTTTGGACGTATATGGTGTCAATATTTTTCTTACCATATTCAACCTTTGTATTCTCTGGCCTTTGCTTGAGCCAAAAATGGAAGGGCTTTGAGTGTAAGAAGAGGGAGTGGTAGCTTCAAAAGGTAGCCCTTTATTTACATCGTTTTCTAGTTCAAGATCTGCTATTTTCTCGCCATTGTGAAGTCGTTACATACAACCATTTCCTAGTCACCATATGCAGATGATGCAGGAGTCACAGAAGTTATTCAATGGTTTATCCCATGAACATACCATATCACCATTACAACATACCTTAACCTGTCTAACACATTAACACTTCTCACCCTTAAATCATACATCGAATCGAAATCATCGAACGCCCATCATTACGAAAAACCCGCTCACTCACTCACTCGCAAGCAGGCTTCGTATCGAAGCTGCTCAAGCATATCGCAAAGGCCTGAAAAGCAGAGATAGGATACCTATAATCCATGGTGAATATATCCTTACCAATCTTCCCAAACTGCAATATCACCTTCTCTGCTCCATAGCAGGCACTTCGATCGACTCGCCCACCGAAGCCACTAGCTGAAAATTCTTCACCGAAGCAACTGTGACCCTTCCCCTAAAATTCAAGCACCAGCACTGCAGCTGCTCGTGCCACCTAGGCGCCTTGTTCTTCAGACCGAGTGGCTCATTACAGCACGATTCATGGGTCGCTGACGTGGAGGGAAGGATGGGTGCGCTGAAAGAGATGATGGGCTCTTTTCCTTTGGTGTTCGAAGGCCTTTCTTCGTCGAGAATTTGTTGGGGAATGATAAAAGGGTCGGGGCTGTGCCCCTTCTTGGATGGAAGAGATGGTATTGAGTGCATTGTGCAGTTCATCCTACGTGGGCCCCTTGTTCTGAGGACGTTGACTTCGTAGGAAATCGTTGCGATGGCATAGTTATGGGCGGAAGCTTGGAGATACTTGCTTGGCGCTGAATCTTCGGCTTTGGCCATGGCTTATGTGGGCTGCTTCGTTTGGGGATTGGCTGCTGTCGTATATTGTGAACTTAGTTCCTAGGAAGTTAGACCTGATTTTGAGGAGACATTGGCTTAGTAAGTAAGACGAAGATGTTTAGTTTTTCTTGAAATAAATTTCACTACCAAGCTTTCCAACGTAGGCATTGCTAGCGCGAGAAAAATCATCAGCGACCATGAGATTACGAATTCTGTGCTAGTTGCCCGCCTGATTTTCTTGGCCACGAGGAGTAGTTTATCGTTCTCATCTTCAGCTGACCATTAGAGTCGAAAAGTTAGGAACTTCGACGAAAATTTCTAAGAAAGGAATAATAATGACTCACATGGTGAAAGACCAAAGTACAGACGAAAGGTCGAACTTGCTCTGTCCCTCTTAATATAGCATTGAATGGAGCGTCCCTTGGCCCAGGCTACAGTTATTACACGATACAGTGTAAGAAAAAAAAAGCAATCGTTTCGTAGTCACTAACAATAACATGAAGAGATGGAAAGCTAACCTGCTTCAAGGAATGGGAAAGGTGAGCCTCCCACATTGTTCGAGCGTTTGACAATTTCTTTGGTGATGCTCCTCCAAGAACAGCAAACCGATCCACAAAGACGACTACTTTTCGAGCGGGCCAAGAAGTTTCGCTCTCTTCGACTCTTTTAATGATGTCTAAGAGCAGCTCGGGCGGGAGATTAGCCCATTGGCCTTGTTCGATTGGGTGGGAAGGATCTGCTAGGTCGGGCGCTATGAAGGATTTCGTTCTGCTACGCCAGTGCTTGGAATCGCTTCGTCTTCTTGACATATTCCCTATTCCATCTTTCATGCCTTTGAGTTCCCTTACGATGTTCTTGAATGACATCTTAGGTCAATAACAGCGCCCGACTGTTATATGCGATGAATTTGGAGTTGAATGCCTTCGATCGTAGCAACGGTAAGAACAAGAGTCAATGAATCAAAGATGGAACTTTTAGCTTAATTTTCAATTATAACTAATCATTAATGAGAACCATGAGAGCCCAGATTTACCAATGAGAAAGAAACACGAAAATTTATGGTACAAACAAATCTAGCTAATACCTGAAAAGCCACTGATCCCAAGAGTTCAAATAAGAACAATACTAACACAGAAGCCTAAATTTAGCTAAACAAACCAAAAAACATAACAATTTCAACGAAAAACCAATATGTACGTCAATTGCAGCCCTAGATAGCTCAAAGCAATTAAAATTGAGTATACAAGAAAACCCAATCTCTACAAAAGTACCCAATCTTACAGAAAATTAGAACCACTCATCACAGTTCAACACTAACCTTGAAGATAAGAGAGGAAACCCAGACGACCGGCAAGTGAAATACCTCGAAATTTTAGATCTTGGCGATAATTGAATCAGATCAGAAGTGGTATACACGCAATGTATTATCAAGATCGTCAGACTGTTAAAAGTTCACTCCTTTTTATTCTTCACTCCGTCGCCATTATCACGAAGTAACGCCGGCCGCACATCCACCGCTCGGCTATGAACAAAATTTCAGCTCTTTTTCCCCCACACTGTAGCTCTCTCTCTCTCTCTCTCTCTCTCTCTCTCTCTCCTCTCTCTCTCTCTCTCTCTCTCTCTCTCTGTTCTCTGTGTGTGTGTGCTGTGGGTGGGTTCGGTCGGTAGTAATAATCAGCGCATCTAAAATGTTCCCAATCTGAATTTATAGTAATTGTCATAAAACAGAAATTGGTAATAGTTTTGGTTTTCTTCTCAACAGAAACCAAACGTTGCATTGATAAATAAATTTTCTAATGATCTTATAGAAGTTTTATAAATTGCACAACTTTTTATCTATCTATGGTCGTAAATCAATTATATTATATTGCTTATTTTATGTATGATACACAAACACAAGTGGAAAGAAACTACTCAAGGTTCATGCCATTTTCTTCATGAGCGTGAGGAGTTTAATCATCTACGTATAAAGCGGCATCCAATAAAGTAGAACTTTATAAAATGAAGCCCAATTATTATAACTTCAAATTTTCTGCAATAAATTCAATATTATCAGTAGAAAATGGCATTCACGCGATAGAAAATAACGCCAGGATTTCTCCTCCATTGGATTTTTGAAATATAACAAAAGACTTAAAACTTAGAAGAGTTATCTTTACCGACGATCCCTCCCCGTTGAAATTTCTTTCTTTTTACGTTTAAATTTTTTTATATAATTATAATTATAATTATTACTTTATCCATTAGTTTCGTGTTGTATTTTTTCATTTTAACTTATCAAAAGTTTTAGTAACCTACCGTGGGCAATCATCGTGAGCACTATAAGCAATCTCTCAATTTTTCTGTTTTTTCGATTCTCACGCTCCAACATCTCGTAGACCCTCTCATATCCCGTTTCAAACCTCAATCGCCCTCTACAACACGTTAATTTTTAAGAAAATTCATTATTTTTATTCATATGTGTACCGAAGTGATGATTTTCTTAAAAATTAACGTGTTGAGAGGGCGATTTAGGTTAGCATTGATATGAGAGGGTCTATGGATGTGTTGGCGACGATGGGAATAAAAAACACAAAAATTGATAGATTTGCTTATGGTGTTCACGGTGATTGCTCCGATAGGTGGGCACCTAGCAAATATCTCTTTATATATATATATATAATATGCTATTCACTCCTTTCCGGATAATTTTAGCTGTAAAAAGATAATTATTGTATCACAAAAAAATAAAAAATGACAGTGTACAAGCGTGACACACTCTTAGTACTCGTTGTTGCATCGAACAATGCAAGAAATCATTCCATTTTCGTCTATTTCCAACAATCTATCATTAGCTGGAAAATAATTAATTGCCGACCCATTCCCACTCATTCGTACAGTCAAAATACTATCAATCGTCTCGTGAGTCTCGTCTATGCAGGAATCTCGTGCCCTTTCGACAAGTTTAAGGTTTAGATTCCCCCGTTTTACTTATTACATGCCTTTTTTTTCCCCATGTACACATTTGTTATTAACATTATATTAATATGTTTTACGACTACGATAAAGTACATGCTCGTATACAATGTTTGCTGATAATTACTGGCCTTTGAGCCGATATAGTTATTGGGCTTTAGCCCCAATATTAGCCCACTAAGAGTAATTAAAGAGGTCATAAGCTTTTATTACAGAAAGACATTTATGCTTTCTTCAGCCAATCTCAGCTTCAATGAAGTAAGAGAAGCAGTGATCAGTACAAAAGACACCTCAGCTCAACATGGTGGGCAATGTCATGACGACGTCGTCTTTGTCGCCCGTAACCTCGCCATCAGAACTCGCCGCGTAAATAGGTGGAATTTTGCTGTTTATTGACAGAAAAAAAAAAGAAAAAGGATCCGTTTGATATTAATTATAAACAGAAAGTGTCGAATAATATCTGGGTTTTTGTTTTACCAGGTTTCGTGGTGTTAAATGGAGTCAGCGAGCTTGAATGTCGAGAACGTTAAGCTCGGTAAAGGGTTGGGCGATCTGCCCAAGGTTGTCTTGACTTCTGCTCATGGAAGGTGCGCCATTTGTATTTAACTGAAGAAATGTCTTTTATGCTTTTTCCTCTGTGCTATTGTGTGATTGCATCTTGCAGTTCTTGATTCAATCTATTGATAGAATGTGAGCATGTCTATGAAATTGAAAAAACTGTGTTATTATACTCTCCCAAATAAGAGTTGTGTAATAACTAGATGTTATATATCGTATGCAGTGAAGCCGAGGTATACCTATTCGGAGGTTGTTTAACTTCTTGGAAAGTCTCCGATAAAGACCTTCTCTTTGTTCGGCCCGATGCTGTATTTAATGGGCAGAAGCCAATAAGGTATACAATGGTTTAGTGTGTATTTCGCCATGAAACCACTCGAACTTTCATGCTCAGAATTCGTAAAGTCGTATTTTGCACAACCCTTTGTTTTTCTTAGTGGAGGAGTACCACATTGTTTTCCCCAGTTTGACGGGCGGGCGCGTTACAGCAGGTAAACTGCTTAATTCTGCCTGAAATCTTGATCGTTTTGTTACACGAGATACAGCGTAATAACTTAGTCCTTAGAAAGCTTAACTACCGTAATCAACACAGCATGGATTTGCGAGGAATATGAACTGGTCGGTCGTGAGTTCTGAGAACAACGATGGAAATCCCACCGTTACTTTGGAGTTGAAAGACGACGAATATAGCCGTTCTATGTGGGACTATAGATTTCAAGCGCTGTACAAGGTTGCTAAGTTCTGCTGTTTTCTATTGTTTGCATGTCTCACATAACCCTTAAAGCAGCGATTTGATTGGCGAATCAATACTTTCCAGGTGGTTTTGGAAGGAAGTACCCTCTCGACCGAGCTGAAAGTTACAAATGTCGATGAGAAGCATTTTCGTTTACCTCTGCTCTGCATACGTACTTTAAAGCAAGTTTCTTTTCATCAGTGTGTGAAGTTATTAACTCTATTTTTGGCAATAGCAAATTACATTGAAAAATGGTTTTTATCGTCTTATCAAATCCTGGAATTTTCCATATTACAATTTCACTTGCAGGCTTCAGTAACCGGAGCTTCTGTTAGCGGATAAAAGGTTGTAAGACGCTGAACAAAGCCCTGATCCTAAAATCCAATCGAGGGAAAAAGGAAAGGTTGTTCTTTTTTTTTTTCCATTTTAGTTCTATCAAAATCGTTTTTTTCAGTCACGATTTTAATTTTCTAGATCGAATTTCTTGAATCAGGGACGTGGTGACGTTTCCTGGATTTGTAGACTGCATCTATCTCGATGCTCCAAGCGAAGTGAAGCTGGAGAATGGATTGGGAGATACGATCATCATCAAGAATACAAAGTAATCGAAAATGTTCAAGCTGATGTATATTGATTTATCTTCTCTGTTTAAACTCACATCATTCTGCTCGTCGTTTTTTTCGACATCCATTTGTTTTTTCTTACAATGCAGCTTGTCAGATGCTGTTCTGTGGAATCCTTATTTGACGATGGAATCGTGCTACAAAGATTTCGTTTGCGTCGAAAATGCAAAGGTAAGAGAACACATGATGGTATATCCATATAATCTGCTCTTTTTTAGTATTAGGATAGTTTATAAATTCTTTTGTGTGTTCATCTGTAGATTGGACAAGTTGAATTACAGCCTAACAGTTCTTGGACAGCCACACAACACTTAAGCCTGGCCTGAGGTGTAGCCACATCAGTTTTCTGATATTCTCCTTTTTCTACTTCTCAAAGAAAATTATCCTGTTTGTAATAAATTTGAATGATGTCTGCAGCAGGGAGAGCATCATAACCAACTAATAAGTAACCTGAAATTAGTTCTATTCGGCAATATAACAGTGTGCATTTGGTTCATATCTCCCCGTGTCCGAATTTTCAGAAACATTGATCGCTACTTAATAAATTGCAAAGACGATAAAGAAATCTGAATTGGTGAGCATGAGCTCCATAGGAAAGATTACATTTAATGAGCTATATAAATGTAATAACTCTCATATTCGGATGTGTTACAAACATCTACACGCGAGGTGCCGGCGAATAACACTTGTTAATCTGTGCATTATACCTGATTTTCTTGATGATGAGATTCTTGAGTTTCTCAGCTTCGAGCCTTCGAGTGCTGTGGAACTCAGCTTTTCTCCAGTAGATTCGCCGGGTACCAAATCAACGACTTCAATCTGCACAAAGTGTTTTGATGCACTTAATTACAAAGGATGCAATGATAACTTGTACTTCTATAGCTGATAGCAAACCTTTAGTTGCGAAAGACCTTTCTCAGCCCTTCTCTTGTTTGACTGATAATCCTCCGCTAAATGTTTCTTTGCTGCAAAGAAACACCAACAGTCAGTCATCCTGGAACTTACTAATAAGGAAATTATTACAATAATCAGACGCCTTTTTCCTTATTACAGGGATGGATGAATCCTTGAATTGCAAGAAAAAGAGAATGACCTGACAATGATAGCCTCCAAATTATCATCCACAATCGAAGGACCATAGGGATCTACAATCGGTTTCTACTTGCCACTCAGCCCGGGTTTAACAGACTGCATTGGAAAAGATTCAAATGCCTAAAGAAGTTCGCATATTTCAAAAGCTAGCATGGAAATATGCCACGAAGCTCTTAGCATGGCAAGTACAGTGAACAAATTGAACATAAATTCGGAATCGAAATGGGCCATATTCAAGTGTAGTGTAATTCGTACCTTAATATATTCTTCCACATTTTTCATCCTCTGCTCGATTGTCTGTATCAGATCTGCATACTGCAGAAAGCCGATGAATCACAGATTACATCAAGGTTTCACAATGAATGCTCAAATTAAACTCAGCCTGAATAGTTTTAATCATCACCATATTTCTTATCTAAGGAAAACGAAAAAGAAACACACACACACAAACAAAGCTAAGAACACAAGGATTAACCATGCCTGTTTTTTAGTGAGCATCGGCCCATCGCAACCCCTACCACAATCCTGTCGCGAGCCGCCATCGCAGCAGCCTAGGGAATACCAAAGATGTAATCACATCACCCAACCAATACAATTGCTACTTTTAAACAATCAATCACTTATTGGAATACATCAAGCACTTCGATTCAATTACTTTCGCTATAAAACAAATAAGAAGCACAAAAAATGCGAACACAGACCTTGAGAAATTGCCGATGTCCGTCGTGTAAGCGGTCGAAGGTGCCGCCGAGAACCACCGCGCTGTACGAATCTGGTGGCGATATAGTCGTACTCTGACCTGAATCATCACCATCTCGAATCCCCATTTTTCCCGGCCAGAAGTCAGAGCTCCTTCCCTCGGTTTTTATGTATATATATATATGGGTCAAAAAAGACAGCGCAAACTTTGAAAAGTTAGTTATTGATTGGTTCCATCTACGATGAATCATAGTTAGCGGGGAGCAAATTATAATTAAACTAAGTTCGGGTTACATTGTGTTATTAAGTTTTATTCATTTAATTGTGCTTGTGCAAAGTTAAAAGTTTTCCAACGTAACAAGTTTATTAAACTTATGTTCTAAAAAATATATTTTTAATACCATTACGATTTTGGAATATAGTTATTTCATGCAAATTTTGATGTGGGACGAAAACATATTCTCTCAAACGGGCATTTCTCATCTTATAATGATTCGAAAAATCAACGATATGTTACTTTACTACTTTGAATTTGAATGAATCTTATGTTCTTATCCTTCATTACTTGTTCAAAACAATTACTTTACCATAATAATTTTCCAAAATGAAAAAGCATGCACGCAAACTCAATACGAGCTTCTCCACAAAAATTTCAAAAAATAAGATAAAGAAAACCTCCATTGACTAGTAAAAGCTTTCTTTCAACTACATATACCCCTCCCTTTCTAATCACCCTCATCGCATATCAGCACTTTCTAACAAAAACTAGCAAAAAAAAAAATGGTGTTTCATACTCATTATTACATGCTCATCATCTTCGCCATTTTCACCGCCTTTTCCTTACAAGCCCGCGCGCTCAGATCCGACCCATTGCAAGACTTCTGCGTCGCCGTAAACGACTCCACAGCTGGCGGTACATTCTTACAATCTTTCCCCTCGAATATTTTCATTAGGAATTTAATCAATTACTAACACATATATATATTTATTTGCATGGCAGCTTTCGTAAATGGAAAATTTTGCAAGGACCCAAACTTAGTAACGTCCGAAGACTTCTTCTACTCGGGCCTAGACAAGCCCGGGAACACATCGAACCGTTTAGGGTCCCACGCCACCCAAGTATTCTAAGCGCAAATCCAGGCGAAACACCTTAGGCGTATCGATGGCCCGCTCGACTTTGCGATAAAAGGGCTCAACCCGCCCCACCACCATCCACGGGCCTCGGAGATGATCGTCGTAGTGAAGGGTTATCTCTATTCGGGCTTTATTACATCGAACCCTGCAAACCCTAATGAGAGGAGTAGGGTTTTCGCTAGGTTTTGGGCCCGGGGGATGTTTTCTTGTACCCTAAAGGGACCATTCATTGGCAGTACAACGTTGGTGAAACGGAAGCTTTTGCCTTCGTTAGCTTCAATAGTCAGAGCCCGGGCGTTGTGACCGAGACTCGGGCTTTGTTCGGGTCGAGCCCGCCCGTCTTTCCCGAGGTTCTTGCCAAGGCTTTTCAGGTCGACGAGGAGATTGTCGAGTATCTTCAGTCGCTTCCTTGGACGGGAATAATTAGGTTTTTTTTCCTGATGGTTTGATGGTTGTGTTGTTGCTTGGATTTGTTGTTTGAAGATGGTTTTTTATTTTATCAATGATTGTGTGGTGAATGTAATTGCTTTTACTTGCATTGAATCTAATTTGCAAAGTGTGTGGAAATGTTTTATATTTTGAAGTGATATTATAATGCGCCGGTCAATGTAGTTTTTCTAGGGTTCATCGACGTAAGCTAATATGACTAAAGCCAAGGTCAAATACTTTTAGATATATAACATGGCTAATACTTAATATAAGATAACGTTCACGAATGAATGCATGCACACGCATATACATACACATATTTAAGCTTGACAATTTAAAATAAGAATAATATGTGGTAGTTGTTCCTTGAAAGTTAGTGCTAGCTATACTATGTTACTACGAAACATACAAGATGATAATGAAAGATTTCCCTGTTCTCCTACAAGGAACAGTTCGGCGACTAATTAAGCTGACAACATGGAAAAAGGGGAGTTTGTAATGAACGTCGTATAGATTAATTACACGAAGGAAATGGATTATTTATACTAGCAAATGGAGCACACGTTGTAGAGATTATGGAAGAAGGAAAACGAATGTAGAAATCTTGCAGAGAATTCAATCCGTAAATCAAACGCGCGAAAATTCCATCTATTCAGTATCTCGTTAATTACAGAGGGCAAAACCTACTTATACTCTACACTTGGGCCTTTACTTAATTATTGGCACAATTACAATTAAAAGCCCAACATTCATAATATAACACTTAACAGCTACTTTAACAGAATAATTTTCAACAGAGCCGATAACAGAGGTGAAGTCAATTACAGAACTGAACTCTATGCTCTTCAAACACCTGTAGGTTTTTTTTTTTTTTTTTTCATAATTTATCCTTTGTTTTTCATTTTAAATAAATCAATTTGCAGCATTTATATTTTTCATGCGATGGCTTTTTGTCAATTTAAGAACGCTGAGTCATAATATAATTTTATATTTTTAATAATGTAAGAAAATTGACAACGAAAATTGAATCAAATTGGCTATTTAACCAAGGTCCTCTCTAATAAAGAGAATAGATATATACATACATATATATATATCTATCCTGATATTATGGAGATTATCTTCCGATCTCTTGTGATATAACTGGGTTGGGATCCTCTAATCCACTTTCTGTATTCCACTTCGTAACGAACGAAAATCGTTACAACTCCCCCCGACAAGTGTTAAAACACACATAAACCTCATTATACATATGAATTTCATTACAACAGGTATTTAAACAAAAAACAACCTCATTATTACGTATTTTCTAATATGGAGTAGAAAAATCAGTTATATATTAAAATAGAAAAAACGTAATAATGAGGTTGTTTTTTGTTTAACACTTGTTGTAATGAAATTCATAGGTGAAATGATGTTATTGTGTGTTTTTAACACTTGTCGGGGGAGGTGTAACGATTTTCGTTCGTTGGAATACGGAGTGGAATAGATGATCTCAACCCATAAACTACGGAAAGTCCATTTAGAATAAAAACAACGTTAACACAACACAATACACAGGCAATTAATTATTCAAGAAACGGCATTGCATTGCATACAGAAGCTGCGCTCACCATATATTTTAAGAAACCTTAAACACGAGCACATTAGGAACGATTATTCAAGCACACACACACAATACAAGCAACAGTACACCTCAAACGCAATTGGATCTGATAGAGATGACGAGGAAATAATTAACAATAACAAAACCTTAAAAACACAATCTCTAACACGGTTTAGTACAGAAGCACGGCGGCGAAATCCACGGCAGACGCCGCCGGAGAACCTTTCGTTTCTGCAAACCAAGGCGCATTGTGGTCCGAGATACACGTCCCCTTGAATCCATGGCTCAGCGACTCGCAAGCTCGAGCTTCAGCTTTAGGGATCATTGACGACTCGCCTGTAATTATAAGTTCATTCGCGTTAGATGTAAACAGAGCTAGAACTTTAAAGGAGATGATGTTTTTGGAACTTACGGAAGAAGCCAAGATAACGAAAAGGAGAAAGAATATCCCAAATGCTTTCTTCATATCTAAAAGCTATTATTTATTAGGTCTTTTCTTCTAAACCTCACTACAACTCTTTAAAAACTTACCTAAGAAACTGATGGTATATATAAAGTAAAAAGCAAAAGAAAAGGTATGACCACATGTCGATCAACTTGGAGATATTTGCTTTATGAATCGTCAAATCTGTGTGTCCATAGAAAACCCTTTTCTCTGAAATAGTTCACGTGATTGAGATAAAAACACTTACAGTTCCACTGTGGACTATTGCAATGTGTGGGGCATGGCATGGCATGGCATGGGATAGCAAGGATTATGGCCCATGTCTTTGGCGTCTTTCCTTCCAATCACTGTCCTTATATTTATAATACTAGGTTTAGACCCGTGCGATGCACGGGTTTCTTTTTTCATCACAAGTAGGGATGGCAATGGGTGGGTCTGGACCCGGACCCGCCCCGGACCCGCCCCTAATGGGCCGGGTATTTTTAAAATAATCGGGTATGGGCGGGTAATGGTTTAAAATTTTTCTACCCGCCGGGTCTGGGGCGGGTCCGGGTCCCGGGTCTGGCCAAATCGCTCGGAGACCCGGCCCGAAAACACGCCCCGATAATATATCTATATTATATTCATTTTGTAATTAAAGTTATATAGTATTATTGTTAATATTATGAAAAAAATGAGTTGTTGGTCTAATGATAGAGGTTTGATATTATAAATGTGAGGTTGTGGGTTCGAATCTCAATCAAATATTCGGGTCTGGCGGGTCAGACCCGGTTCGCTCGGGTCTAGCCCGGGGCGGGGCGGGTCCAGACCCGAGACAGGGCGGGGCGGGTCCCGAGTTCGCTAAAAATTAATCGGGTCGGGTCCCGGGTCCGGCAAAACCCGACCCATACCCGGCCCGTTGCCATCCCTAATCCCAAGTATATACACGGCATATGTTAATAAAAAATCAGTTGGTTATTATGTAATATAAAATTATGAATACTTTTATTGTGTAATATATTGCAGGATTATCCATAGCTTTTTATAAAACAAAAATAAAAAACATATCTATACTCTCACAGCCGTGCAGTCTTACGGCGTTACAATGTTCAAGTAGTAGTTGTGCACGCTTACATTCGTACAATATTTAAGTAGTACAATCTCATAGCCGTGCAAGTAATTGCTTCTTTTTCTATCACCTTCGATCCCATTTCCGATATGTTCTTCGACTGCATGAATCTGTGTTGAATCATCTTCATTCTTTACCATCCAGAAAAATACATTTGGACATAGATTTTGTCACATCATTCTTTTTATTGTGTAGTATAAAATTATTGGAAGATTATCCTTTGCTTTTACAAAAACGATAATAGAAGACATATTCAACGGTCTCGCAGCCCTGCAGTCTTACAATGTCTAAGTAGTGCCGTCTGATAGCTATGCATCTTACAGTTACAATGTTTAAATAGTAGATGTGCAGTCTTACAATTTTAAGTAGTGCAGTCTCATAGTGGCATGCGGTTTCATAGTCGTGCATTGTACAGTCTTACAATGTTTAGTGTAGTGCAGCCTCACAGTCTTACAGTCCTACAATTATGCAAACTTAAACATCGTTCTTTTGATACGTGACACGTCTTAAACCTCCGCACGATATATTCTGAGATTATTTGTAATATGACACAATTACATTGCAGTTATTAGCCTATGAGCGATGAATTATGTTTGATTTTTTCTAAGTGGACGCAATATTCAAAGCAAATTTGTCAACCTTCCATAAAATATAAAATATCTAGACATGCAATGATATATTTCTTATCCGATATATAAGTACAGCGAGACCGGTCTTAGAATATTATCGTTAGTCGTGAATCGACACGATTGTATAAAACAAAATGATTAACAGTTATATCATATGTAATTTGTCCTATATGCTCATTGAAAGAATGATTGAATGAGTGTTTTCTATCGCATAGGACTGACATTTAACATATCAAAACATGCAAATTCTGAGGAGCACATTCTTGCCAATATTTCCTTCTTCAATCTAAAATATCCATGTCGTGTAAAGGGTTAAATCTCAAATGGTCTTTGATGTTTACGACATGACCGGTTTAGCCCCCATTGTTTCGTATAGACCAATTTAATTCCCGATTTGTCGATTTTGAACCAAATTGGTTCTAAATTTGGATAATGTCAAAAAAATCACTGCATGGTCGAGGACGGGTCGATTTCGTCCCCATTAATTTGAAAGGATGAAAACGAAGATCGAGACTCTTCACAAACTTGTAACGACCCGACTTCCTAGATACGTATTTTGGCGGATTTTCGCAGCGTAGCTGCGGAAAGCCCATTTAATTAAAACTGTTAAAATATAATAATACAAATACGTTCGATGTCTAAATCCATAAGTCCAAACCCAAACACATTTTTATTCATTGGGCCGAAGCCAATAAGTCCAAGCCCAAATTTAAAAAAAAAAAAACGAAACATAAACTCGTTCTACAGGTCGCGTCCCATGTACTGCGCCCCCTCAAAAGTCCGTGGAGTCACCGCCATCAGCCGTCTTACCTACACACGTAAACCTGAGCTTTTGCACAGTAGATGAAAATATGTATGAATGCAAATGCTCTCACATCCCAAACCCGACACATCTCACAAAATGCACGCTCGACTCTTTTCTCATATCTCATCATCATCTCAACTCATCTCATCACAATCAGGGCCCGAGGCTTAGGAACTAAAGGCAACACGCGCGCAGGGGTCAGTAGCTCGGGAGGCCCCACTCCCCACAAGGGTCAGTAGCTCGGGAGGCCCACTCCCCACATCTCAATCATATAGTGTGCCTTAGTCCTAACCTCAACTCATACCATTCGACAACCATCACTCGGTCATAAATTACCCCACTCATCAACACTATACAATAACACCGTGACTACGCATGATTCTCTCCCCTCATAACGCGTGTATGCAAATGTCGTGCAAGTAAATGCAATACATAAAAATGCAAATCTTCATATCATGAATCGGCCCGCAGGTATCAGCTTGGCCCGATCCGAAAACTATCGTACGCTAAATAATCGGGCCCAGAGCCCGCGTTTCGAATAACTCGGCCGAAACCTTACTCATCGATCTCTCCTTGAAGTTTCACTAAGAGTTCCCAAAATTTAATCCTTTTCACTTTATTTAGCACCCTAATTTCAAAATTGGTCCATAATTTAATATATTTTAAAATTCTATTGTCCAACTTTCAAAATATCACTTAAATTTCTAATTTAAAAATATCTTTTTAAATTTTTGCATTTAACCCAAATTATTATTTATTTTAAGATCTCAATTTTCTTTTCAGTTGTCTGAATCTGTTCTCTAAGCAGATCTGCCCCAAATCTTTAAAAATTTCAGATCTGCCCCGAAAGTTATATTTTTATTTAAAAATCTCTCCTGTTGGGATTTTACATTCTCAGCTCCCAGATTTAAAACTTTTCAATCTAGTCCCCGAATTTTTGAAAATTACACAAAGGACCCCAATTATTTATTCCGAATTTCAAATCTGCCCCAAAATCTTTATATTCTTCAAAAATCTCCCCTATCCGGATTTTACATTCTCAGCCACCAGATTTTTGAAACTTTTTAATCTAGTCCCCAAATTTTTGAAAATTACCCAAAGGACCCCAAATTATTTATTCCGATTTTAAATATGTCCTAAAAACTTTATATTTCTTTAAAAATATCCCCTATTCGGAATTTTACAACACAGACTCCCTGGATTTTGTAAAATTTCGATTAAGTTCCAAAATTTAAAAATAATTATTTTATATGGCTGTTTTTGCGACAGTTTGGATTTCTCAATGATCACAAGGTAACGATGTCCGATGGACCTGAAATTTTAACCACAGATAAAGGACTGCAATCTTAATTCTGTTCAAAGGAATTTTTAATCTGAAGTCTAGATTGTGAGATATGAATTTTTGAACCTCTTGGCCGAAATGGATAAAGAAAACCCTAGAAAACCCTAATTCTCCCCAAGTTTTGCTCTATCATCTTAATCTAAAGTCCTCTATCCTATTTCCAAATATTCATAGATCTAAAAATACTCAATCTCGTGCTCCCTAAGATAACCAACGAAAAATTCATGCAAGCAAATTATTATTATCACATAAACACGAAGAATTCGATAATAACATGCAAAACACGTAAAATTCACAAATCCTATATTGTTTGCGTATGTAGGTGATCTTCACTACCTTACGTCCGTAGAGAGCTACGTTACGGGTTATTTTACGTGATCCCGACTCTAGGATTTCGATCCCGAGCTCCTCCACGTGTCCGCTGGTTTTTCTTTTTCTCCCGGTTCTCTCCCGCGATCTCTCCCGCGATTTCTCCCTCTCTCCCGAAATCTCTTCTTCCTTTCTCTCTTTTCTCTCTTTTCCTTCTCTTCTTCCTCTCTTTTATTTCTTTTCTTCTTTCCTTTCTCTTCCTTTCTCTCTCTTTTTTTTTCTCTTCTTTTCTCTCCCTCTCTCTTTTTCACGTTCTCTTCCCCTCTCCCTTTTCTTTCCTTCTCCTTTCTTTATTATCTTGTCTAGGTGGCATTAGGTGGTTTATTTAGGTGATTTGGTGATGACTTTGTCCTAATGCTCATGGAGAGGATTAGTTGGCATTTTGCTATCTCCTTTTTCTTCCTTTTTTTTTTTCTCCCCTCTTCTCTCTCTCCCACACGTTCTCTCCTCTCCATTTTCTTTAATTTGGTTGTTACTTTTGTCTCCATGCTCACATGGTGGTGGATGAAGGTGATGAGGTGGGGTGTTTTGGTTTTATTACCTCATTTGTAAAGATATTTATCTTATAGATATTATTTTATTTTATTGTACCAACCTCACATGGAGGTACATATTTATTTATTTTTCTCTTATTTATTTCAGCCATAATTAAATTATTATTATAATTATTATTATTATTATTATTAGTACTATTATTATTTTAAATTATTTATTTATTTGGGATTCACTTCTTTTTTTTTTGCCCAATTAAATTTTATTGAAGGACCCAACTCCCATCCTTTTATTTTGGGCCATTATTTTCTTCATTTGGCCCATAAATAAATTTTTGGTCCATTAAAATTTTTTTCGGGCCCTATTGTAAATTTTGGGCTCGTTTCGAAAAGAAATCGTTTCTTGTTCGAAAGTTGATTTCATTTCGAATATTATTGAAGTAATCCCGTTATAATTTGCGGGTATTACATCCTTCCTCCCTTATAAGAATTTCGTCCCCGAAATTACAGTACGTAAAATAATTTCGGGTACTTCTTTCTCATTTCGTTTTCTCGTTTCCAAGTGGCTTCTTCCAATACTTGATTTCCGCCACAAGACCTTCACGAGGGGTATGTTATTATTTCGAAAACGTTGCACCTCTTACATCAAAATTTCACCGGCCTTTCTTTATAGTTCAAGGGCCGGCTTCAATTTTTTATGAAGTGATTCGCTTCTCAGCACCTGATTCGAGTCCGCACGTATTTACGTAAAGTTGATACTTGAAATACGTCGTGGACTTGGGCTAACGAGGCGGGTAACTCAAGCTGATACGCAACTTCTCCTACTCTCTTGAGTATTTTGAAAGAGCCAATGTACCTTGGGCTCAATTTGCCCTTTTCCCCGAATCGCTTCACGCCTCTCATTGATGAATTTTTTTATTTTTTTTTTAAGTCTTGATCACCTTCGTTGTATTACAACAGCCCTTGTATCTTGTCTGCATGACTCTTCTGACGACTTTGGGCCGTTGCATCCTCTCCCGGATTTTTTTTTCCACAGCTTTAGTCATTTCACGAATAATTGCAGGACCCAACAACGCTTTCTCGCCGATTTCATCCCAATGAATTGGGGATCGACATTTTCGCTCGTTCACGGCTTCGTTAGGCGAATCCCGATCGTGGCTTGATAGCTGTTATAGGAACGCTCTATTAGTGGAAGGTATTTGCTCTGCTGGAAATCCAGATTGCACGTTCTCAACATATCTTCGAGCGTCTGGATTGTTCTCTCAGGCTGTTCGTACGTGTGAGTGGGGATGATATGCCGTGTTGAATGACAGTTTCGTCCTCATGGCCTTTTGTAATCTCACCCAGAATTGGGACAGAAATCGGGATCACACGGAGCCTCACAATTTCTTTTATGTACAGCTCTGCGTACTTCTCCATGGAACAAGTTTGATTGATTGACAGGAAATGGGCTGATTTAGTCAATCTGTCGACGATCACTCAGATTGCATCATGACCCTTTCCAGTTTTTTTTTTGGGCCAAAAATATTCGATCTAACAGTGTTGGCTTCAACGTTAACGCTGCTAGTTTTATTTCGATCTTCCCGAAATTGATTATTTCTACTCCGGGTTGGCACAGGTTCGTATTAACTGATTTACGGCTCAAAGCTTCTCGCTTTTCCTGGGTAATAATTTATCACACAATCGTAGTCTTTTGCTAACTCGAACCATTGTCTTTGCCTTATGTTTAACTCCTTATACGGGAAGAAGTACTTTGGGCTTTATAGTCTTTTAAAATCTCGCATCATTCTCCGTATAGATGATGTCGCCAGATTTTTAGGGCAAACACCACGGCTGCGAGTGCCAAATCGTGTGTGGGGTAATTTTTCTCATAGGATTTTGAGCTGTCGTGAGGCATACGTAATTACCTTCCCGTTCTGCATCAACACGCACCCCAAGTCATTTTTTTTGAGGCATCACTGTATACCGAAAATGTTTTCGATACCAGAGGGTATTGTAAGAACAGAAGCTGTTGTCAGTCGTTTCTTCAACTCATGGAAGTTTTCTCACATGCTTTCGTCCACTTAAATGAAACATTTTTCATAAGTTAAGTCTGGCTTTCTTCACCGTTATTGTCACGATGAGCAACTGCCGTTGGATCCAAGATGGCGCGCGATCTAATGGTCAGGATTTGGAAGATTTAATGATGTTCCTAGGATATCGCGCGAAAAGATAAAGGGCTGAGATGTTTAAGAAGTGAAAGAATCGGATGGTGAATCGTGAGCGTTGGATCAAAAATCGGACGGATGATAGTGAAGGTGCTATTTCACTTACAGAGTCGTATGCGATTCTTGCTCTAACACGCAGGAATGCAATACCACGTGGCGACTTGTGGAGCGTTCGATCGGATAAAATGGACGGTGAAGATAGATCGCGAATCACGCTTAAAACATGATTTCTATCTTATTAATGTCGGATTTCTAGTTTACTTTCTCAAGCATGTAACTTCTTTTAGAGTGAAAATCATTGTGAGATGAAAACACGAGAGTTGTAGAAGAGATAAAGATCTGTAACTTCCGTGTTGTGATCAATAAGAAAGGAAGCTCGGTTGATCCGTGGACATAGGATGAAGTTCAGCCGTGTTTGTGTGTTAGTTCGCCGTACTAATTTCATTGATGCGACAGAGTCTACGCAGTGCATGTAAATACGGCATTGATTTAAACGTGAGCACAATTTCTTTGTCGCAATGGACATCAACATATTTCTTCGAGATTTTAGATTGGATTTTTGTGATAAAAGTCCAATGTGATTTTCTTCCTGTGCGTGATCTCTC
Organism: Craterostigma plantagineum; assembly: GCA_027422505.1. NCBI lineage: Eukaryota > Viridiplantae > Streptophyta > Magnoliopsida > Lamiales > Linderniaceae > Craterostigma > Craterostigma plantagineum. The sequence goes on along the minus strand of JAPQWV010001331.1, from coordinate 70,228 downwards.
AATCAAGATTACGGCGTTTCGAAGAAAATTCTTATCTCGAAAATTATGAAGTTTATCTTTATACGGCGTTCAAAGAAAACTCGAAATTAATGATGCTTATCCTTCGCTTCACTCACTCCTATAATAGGTACTTGATGCACGCTAGTTTGCACCATAACACAATTCTCTCAACCACATCATTTAAACTTCTAATGTATAACCTTGGAGGAATGCGGATCGTGAGGATGCCCCTCAAGAACCCTTTGGAGCGAAAATCTTGAAAGACTCAAATTTGAATTATTCACCCTTTTGGCTTTACTCGCAGTGGCGATCGCCATTTTTGTGGTGTGGGTTGCTACTCACGCTGCACTTGCATCTAATTTGTGAAAAGTTAAGTAATGGGAAGTCGTGTATTGTTCGGGGGTATCGGAAAAAGACGCCGACAGAACTTCCCGAACATCGTCGATGTTTTATCTTCAATTTTTTCTTTTTTTTTTGGGTTGTAATATGATTTTCAGTTATGTAATCGTTATGCATCGACTCTATCATGTTTTCTCTACATCCTCGTCTCATTTCCTAAATTTCTACAATAAACCCATGTTTCTCTATGTCCTTGTTTCAGTTTCGAAAATGTGTACAAGCCCCGAATACTAAAATTTAATATTGTTTAACTCTCTTTTATTTCGCCGTTTATTATTATTATTTTTTTTAACTTCCGAGTTTTAGCTTGGTCCGATTCGGTCAAGCCAAAATTACCAAAGCCCAAATTTTGAAAAAGCCCAAAAACTTAAATTTTGCCCAGTTTCCTAATTGACCCGATTTTTTTTAAAACCTGAATTTCAAAGCAACCCCCAATTTCGATAAAAAAATCCGAATTCTGATCATTCTCTTCCTACCTTAATTCAATCGAGATTCTTCTACCAATATAAGTATAAAGTACGAAATCTCTCACTTTCGAACACATCCAGTAGCACATAAAATTCATACAAATATCACGTAAAGCATATAACAGAAAATCGTAAAGCACATAATTACGTATTAAACTTACAGGCATGGGCTGATCCTCCAGGCTTTTGAGCGGCAGTACATGGACAGTCTACAGAACCTATAACCTAACGCTCTGATACCACCTGTGTAACGACCCGACTTCCTAGATACGTATTTTGGCGGATTTTCGCAGCGTAAGCTGCGGAAAGCCCTTTAATTAAAACTGTTAAAATATAATAATACAAATACGTTCGATGTCTAAATCCATAAGTCCAAACCCAAACACATTTTTATTCATTGGGCCGAAGCCAATAAGTCCAAGCCCAAATTTAAAAAAAAAACACGAAACATAAACTCGTTCTACAGGTCGCGTCCATGTACTGCGCCGCCCTCAAAAGTCCGTGGATCACCGCCATCAGCCGTCTTACCTACACACGTAACCCTGAGCTTTTGCACAGTAGATGAAAATATGTATGAATGCAAATGCTCTCACATCCCAACCCGACACATCTCACAAAATGCACGCTCGACTCTTTTCTCATATCTCATCATCATCTCAACTCATCTCATCACAATCAGGGCCCGAGGCTTAGGAACTAAAGGCAACACGCGCGCAGGGGTCAGTAGCTCGGGAGGCCCCACTCCCACAAGGGTCAGTAGCTCGGGAGGCCCACTCCCCACATCTCAATCATATAGTGTGCCTTAGTCCTAACCTCAACTCATACCATTCGACAACCATCACTCGGTCATAAATTACCCCACTCATCACACTATACAATAACACCGTGACTACGCATGATTCCTCTCCCTCATACGCGTGTATGCAAATGTCGTGCAAGTAAATGCAATACATAAAAAATGCAAATCTTCATATCATGAATCGGCCCGAGGTATCAGCTTGGCCCGATCCGAAAACTATCGTACGCTAAATAATCGGGCCCAGAGCCGCGTTTCGAATAACTCGGCCCGAAACCTTACTCATCGATCTCTCCTTGAAGTTTCACTAAGAGTTCCCAAAATTTAATCCTTTCACTTTATTTAGCACCCTAATTTCAAAATTGGTCCATAATTTAATATATTTTAAAATTCTATTGTCCAACTTTCAAAATATCACTTAAATTTCTAATTTAAATATCTTTTTAAATTTTTGCATTTAACCCCAAAATTTCATAGTTTACTTTTAAGGATCCAAAATTTTTCCTAAGTTTCAGATCTGCCCCAAATCTTTAAAAATTTCAGATCTGCCCCGAAAGTTTATATTTATTTAAAAATCTCTCCTGTTGGGATTTTACATTCTCAGCTCCCAGATTTAAAACTTTTCAATCTAGTCCCCGAATTTTTTTGAAAATTACACAAAGACCCCAATTATTTATTCCGAATTTCAAATCTGCCCCAAAATCTTTATATTTCTTCAAAATCTCCCTATCCGGATTTTACATTCTCAGCCACCAGATTTTGAAACTTTTAATCTAGTCCCCAAATTTTTGAAAATTACCCAAAGGACCCCAAATTATTTATTCCGAATTTTAAATATGTCCTAAAAACTTTATATTCTTTAAAAATATCCCTATTCGGAATTTTACAACACAGACTCCCTGGATTTTGTAAAATTTCGATTAAGTTCCAAATTTAAAAATAATTATTTTATATGGCTGTTATGCGACAGTTTTGGATTTCTCAATGATCACAAGGTAAACGATGTCCGATGGACCTGAAATTTTAACCACAGATAAAGGACTGCAAATCTTAATTCTGTTCAAAGGAATTTTTAATCTGAAGTCTAGATTGTGAGATATGAATTTTTGAACCTCTTGGCCGAAATGGATAAAGAAAACCCTAGAAAACCCTAATTCTCCCCAAGTTTGCTCTATCATCTTAATCTAAAGTCCTCTATCCCTATTTCCAAATATTCATAGATCTAAAAATACTCAATCTCGTGCTCCCTAAGATAACCAACGAAAAATTCATGCAAGCAAATATTTTATCACATAAACACGAAGAATTCGATGAATAACATGCAAAACACGTAAAATTCACAAATCCTATATTTTTTGCGTATGTAGGTGATCTTCACCTACCTTACGTCCGTAGAGAGCTACGTTACGGGTTATTTTACGTGATCCCGACTCTAGGATTTCGATCCCGAGCTCCTCCACGTGTCCGCTGGTTTTTTCTTTTTCTCCCGGTCTCTCCCGCGATCTCTCCCGAATCTCTTCTTCCCTTTCTCTCTTTTCTCTCTTTTCCTTCTCTTCTTCCTCTCTTTTATTTCTTTTTCTTTCTTTCCTTTCTCTTCCTTTCTCTCTCTTTTTTTTTTTTTTTTCTCTTCTTTTCTCTTCCCTCTCTCTTTTTCACGTTCTCTTCCCTCTCTCCTTTTCTTTCTTTCCTTCTCCTTTCTTTATTATCTTGTCTAGGTGGCATTAGGTGGTTTATTTAGGTGATTTGGTGATGACTTTGTCCCAATGCTCATGGAGAGGATTAGTTGCATTTTGCTATCTCCTTTTTCTTCCTTTTTTTTTTTTCTCCCTCTTCTCTCTCCCACACGTTCTCCTCTCCTCATTTTCTTTAATTTGGTTGTTACTTTTGTCTCCATGCTCACATGGTGTGGATGAAGGTGATGAGGTGGGGTGTTTTGGTTTTATTACCTCATTTTGTAAAGATTTATCTTATAGATATATTTTATTTTATTGTACCAACCTCACATGGAGGTACATATTTATTTATTTTTCTCTTAATTTATTTCAGCCATAATTAAATTATTATTATAATTATTATTATTATTTTATTAGTACTATTATTATTTTTAAATTATTTATTTATTTGGGATTCACTTCTTTTTTTTTGCCCAATTAAATTTTATTGAAGGACCCACTCCCTCCTTTTATTTTGGGCCATTATTTCTTCATTTGGCCCATAAATAAATTTTTGTCCATTAAAATTTTTTTCGGGCCCTATTGTAAATTTTGGGCTCGTTTCGAAAAGAAATCGTTTCTTGTTCGAAGTTGATTTCATTTCGAATATTATTGAAGTAATCCCGTATAATTTTTGCGGGTATTACAAACTTCCTGTGCTAATTTTTTATTTTTAATTTTTAATAAATAAATAAATCAAAAGATTTATATATATGGTTTATTTAGTTTTTAATTTTAATTTTATTTATTATTTTAATTTGATTTTTTTAAAAAGAATGAAATTTGCAGCTGTTCGCCAATATACATATATATAATATAAATGCGAACACCTCGATCGACAATACAAACTATATATTATATTATCTATAGCCAGGAAAACAAAGATAATCTAATCCATACGACAAATCTTATATTACAAAGACTACTCTTACAAAACCAATAGTGATTCATCGCCAAGTCAACATTATATGTATCACAACAAATCTCATTCAAAATTGTATCAGACATCACCGTTCCAACGTAACAAAGAAGCTATTATTTTATCGTAAAATTATGTATTGTATGACTCTCGACAAAAATTACTACAAAAAATCACTATACATACACTGCACACCCGTGACCTGACTCTCGAGCTTGGCATCATCACCATCGCCAAAATTTCTTTATTAGTGAGCTACACGAATCGAATCTTAATCATTGCCTGACCATACCAATGCCGGAACAACCATTCCCTAAAGTCAGCTTTCAATTTAATTATTCCCTAAAGCAGAGTTTTTTTACAGTCAGATTCTTAAATTCGAATTACCGTCTGAACAGATGACGGTTTGATTCTGTGAAGGCCAAAGATCTTAGTTATGAGGGTGTCTTCGTGGATCGTACGTGGCAATGGTAGTTGGGCAACATTTGTAGAAGAACCTACCCAAGAATGAAGAATAGTCTTAATATGTGCACTTCAACATAAGAAAAGTAGCAGATTGTAACGAAGAATTAACGAACTGAAACACAAAGAGATAATAGGGAAAAGAATACTACACCTTAACTTCAGATTTACGCATTGTCTTTATCATGAAACGCACGTCTTGAGAGAGGAAGAAGACGTTCCCTCTCTTTCGGATAAAACCTAAATGGTCCCCGATGTTTACCCTATGAACCAATTTAGTCCCCAATGTTTCGCGTGAACCAATTTAGTTCCCGATGTTATCGAAAATGAACAAATTGGTCCCTCCGTCAATTCGTCTTCAATTTAGACGGGGATTGCATTTGCGACGGCTTTAGCGACGGAATTTCCGTGGCTAACTGAAAATTTAAAAAAATAATAAATTAAAAATATTAACAATGAGGAAAAATGCAAAAAAGGAAAAATTCAAAAAAATACAGTAAAAAATTCAAAACAAAAAAGAGAGAATATTACCAAATTAATAAAAAATAATAATAACAAAAAAAAATAAAAATAATAAAAGTAAAATAAAAACTAAATAGAAAATGATAAATTAAACATTAAAATGAGGAAAAAAATACAAAAAGGAATAACAATTCAAAAAATCGAGTAACAAATTCAAAAAAGAAGAGAATATTACCACAAACTAAATAAAAATAAATAATGATAAAAATCAGAGAATAATAAAAGTAAGTAAAAACTAAATTTAAAGAGGAAATGATAAATTAAACATTAAAAATGAGGAAAAAATCCAAGAAAAGGAAAAAAAGAATTCAAAAAATAGAATAAAATTCAGAAAAACTAACAAATTAAAAAATAAATAATAATAAAAAGATGATAATAATTAATTTATGATTTAAAAAATAAAAATAAAATACGTTAATTTATTATTATTTATTTTTATTATTATTTTGTTATTTTTTTATTTAGTTTATCAGTAACATTCTCTTATTTTGAATTTTTACTCTTTTTTTGAATCTTTTGTCCTTTTTGGATTTGTTTCCTCCTCATTTTTAAGGTTTAATTTATCATTTTCTATTTTAAATTTAGTTTTTATTTTACTTTTATTACTTTTTATTTTTTATTATTATTATTTATTTTTTATTTAGTTTTTGGTAATATTGTGCTCTTTTTTTTTTGAATTTTTCTTTTTTGAATTTTTTACTCTATTTTTTGAATTTTTATTCCTTTTTAGTATTTTTTCCTCATTTTTAATGTTTAATTTATCATTTTTTATTTTAAATTTAGTTTTTATTTTACTCTTATTATTTTTTATTTTTTATTATTATTTATTTTTTATTTAGTTTTGGTAAATTCTCTCTTTTTTTTTGTTTTTTACTGTATTTTTTGAATTTTTTTCCTTTTTTTTGCATTTTTTCCTCATTTTTAATATTTAATTTATTATTATTTTTAAAATTTTCAATTAGAGACGGAAATTCCGTCGCTAAAGCCGTCGCAAATGCAATCTCCGTCAAAATTGACTCACGAATTGACGGAGGGACCAATTTGGTTCATTTTTCGATAACATCGGGACTAAATTGGTTCGCGAAACATCGGGGACTAATTGGTTCATAGGGTAAACCATCGGGTACCATTTTAGGTTTTATCCCCGCTAGGGATGAAAGATTCTCTTAGGGTATCGTTTCCACATATGGACATTATATAGTCAGCTGCCTCGATCTTAACAGCTCACTTCAGATTCCTACGTGCAAAGCGAAAAATAAAAATAAAAAGGCAGCCTCATCATAGTACATGCACATTTTGTAGTAAATGGAAAAAAACAAATGTTGACAAAACCTGAGAGCAATAATCTTTCCAATTGAAATCTCATACTGGTGAGGAGTTAGCTACGAACCATCTTTAGGAAACGTCATCCAAAAGCTTGCGCGTGGGCCGAAATCAGTTGAGCCAAAACCTATTGATGGTCCTCATTCCAAAAATCCCCATGGCAGCCATAACTTGGTCACCGCCCATCACGCCCGTGAGCATTTTGCCGGGCCATACGCCGAAGATCGTGCCCACCGTGAAATTCGTGTCCACTATGCTCGAGCTAGCGGGTCGAACGCAACGCTGATCCTCTTTTTTTTTTAAATTATTTGATTCAATAATCCGCTGATGAATGATGATAACTTAATTTTATTTGTTGGGATTTCTATTCAATGAAATGAGATATTACCTTCGACGGGTCGCCCATGTCTTGGAGCTCGGGTATTTCCTCGGAGCAAGCATACCTGCAGAAGTGGGAGTATCGCAGCACCTACACAGCAAAGCAAAAAATCTTGGGGAGAAGAAAAAAACTCGAATCCTTCGGAAATAATGGAGAGATTGTTAAACCTCGAAAGTAGGCCTCCAACAACATTTCGAGCTCTTCTATGCTATCTGTGGCGCTTTCACTGCTTCTCATGCTCTCATGTCTGCTCCTTGAGATGAGAATTTGAGAAATTGAAAGCTCGATAAAGTTTTCCCTCGCAGATTTCTCCAAAGTAGTATATCGATCCAAACGACAGGCTCTTGCATTCACCGTAAGGTCATCGTATAGTCTTTGCAGCTCACCTAAGGTACTCAGCTGCAGAATTATTATCATGCTTTCACAAAATCGAAATACAAAATCATTAAAAAAAAGAAGGGTAAAATAAAAAAAATGCCTGGCGAGCATCTCCGTCGGCGAGCTCCTAGCTGCAATTCTCTGCTCGTTCGATAAGAGCCCGTTACCATTTACTTCTGATTACTTTCAGACAACAAAAACCTCATTGTGAAACCTTCAAAAGATCTGAAATGAGATACTTTTATCCTTCACAACTTACCTCTAACCCAGCCAACTCATTCTTCTTGGGATAACTCATTGATCGTATTTAATCTCCAAGAAAAAGAGCACAAAATACCATCGTTTTCGTCTATGGACTTTCCCAGTTCTTGTCGATGGGCCATTTGGTGTTGTTTCAGCTGCAGAAATAATTGAGATTCTGTTATTCTCTTTGCATGTGATATGGGCTTTCTATGCTGCAACTATGCGCAACCTTGAAATCGTTCCTTCATTGCTTATATGCCTTCAAGAGAACAGAGGTGTGTGTATATATATATATATATATATATATATATATTGGAGATTTGCTATGTGCCACCTACCGTGAGCAACCACCGTGAGCACCATAAGTAAATCTCTTAGGTTTTTGCGTTTTTTTACACTCATCAGCTCTATCTTCGTTCTGATCTTGGCATTGTACGTCGGAGATTTGGCCAGCGGCCAGATATTCCTCTTTATGCTCGATCTTTTCCTCAGATTCTTTCAGTCAAGAAGAACCGTCGATGTTCTCTCGGCGAGGAGCTTCCCTTGTCGAACTGTAGATACACGGGGTAACATTCTTTAGCTGCATAGTCGAAATAGGATTGGGGAAGATTAGCTCTGTCCATTGCATCTTGTGAAACGGTCATGTTTTAATTGCTAGACAGTACGTGTCATGTTGACGAATAGTTACTCACAAATGCTTAATTATTGTAGGACTTTTGGCATTCCATGTCATTTGGATACAACGAATATGTCTAGTTTCTCTGCGTCACATGTATGAGGACTTCAACGTTTTCAAGTCCCAAAGGGGGACATTTAATTCCTGGTCCGTGAACTTACTTACTTATAACTCGCACAATCAAACACTAAATAAAATGACTCCTAGCCCGCCATGTCATCAAAAAACAACTCTTCAGCTTCGTACAATGCACCTGGACACAAAAACAAATCCACATGCATAAATCGACAGTTTGTTTGAGCACGATAGGGCATTTGTTGCCACGTATCATCACAATAGGGTCCCTATCCAACTTTTATAGTATATAATTCGATATATATAGTTATATATCTCTTGAGACAAGAAAAGTTTCAATTTTGGGGTTCCTAGGTTGTCAAAATTGGTCTTAGGCGCAATATTGTAATGTCTGATTTAAGCCCATATATTACAGCAAAGCCCATGAGAACACAATTTTCATCAGAAGAGAATGAACATTTAGCAACTATGACGAGAAGAAGATGCTTTCTCTCTTGCATCAATCTTTTGCAAGAGATTACGCATGCTTCTTCTCAACTGTTCTCTCAGCCCACGTTCGACTTTGTGGTTTTGTTTCGCGAGCATATCGAGCATTTCCTCCAATTGCTGCTTCATAGCAGCAAACGAAACCCTCGCATCGCTGGCTTCTCCTTCGTTTCGAACGCCTTCTTCTACCTATACATAGCTTTTCCATGTTAGAAGAGAAAACGTTTGCGCTGTTGTTTCAAAGGCAATGGCAAAATTTAGCGCAAGTATGATATCGAAAAACTAACTGTTTCTATTAGCCTCCTTCGAGCGTGCGCAAGCCTTGCAGTTGCAGATTTTACGGCAACATGCGCACTTCTCTGCAAAAGCTGCTTCCTCTGTCCCAGGATACCTTTCGTGACAAAAAATCCAAAACGTAACAATAATTACACATGCGTTAGAGAATTATGGAATGCGCTAAGAATATACCTATTAGCGATGCAGCGAACGCAGTACTTTTTCGAGTTGCATTTGCCACATCGTACGACGCGTGCCCTGTCGTTTCTGTGGCACTGATGGCAGCTGTTTTCGCTTCTCTTCCTCTGTAGCACAGCAGTTTTTCTTCTTAGAATTAATGAAAGTCGAACATATATTATCTGAATATATGCGCACGTACGTACCTTTTGGCGCCGTTCTTGACCCGCTGATGAACTTGCGCCTTCGTTGGCGTTGGTTTTCTGTTGTTTCAGCTCAACTGGGATGAATTTCATCATCTTATTGTAACCTTACAGCCTTAATGCAATAGAGTTTCTAAAGTGTTCAGTCACACTCAGGAAAGAAAAAGCTTTAGTATATATATAGAGTAATTAGTCCTTGATGAGGCTGACTGGCAAAAAAAAATGCAGTTATAATGATTCATGCATCTGGGGTAAAAAAAGGAATTTCTATGATTATAGGATCAATGGCGAGGAAGCAAAGATGGAATTAGAACAAATTATACAATCTCATTTGACCAGCAAAAAAGGAACTGCAATGAATTTGAAATCAAGGGCTGACAAGCAAACAAGGAACTGCAATAAATTGAGAAATCAGAGGGTACCAAGCAAAAAAGGAACTGCAATGAATTGAGAAATCTGAGGCTGGCAAGCAAAAAAGGAACTACAATGAATTGAGAAATCAGAGCCTGGCAAGCAAAATAGGAATTCCAATGAATTGTGCAAGCTGGGAATTGAAGGAGGCACTTCAGAAAACACAGTGGTGCTAAGAAAAAGATTATGCACAAATACGAACAAGATTATCGAAGCCAAAAGATACACGATAAGTAGTGAGCCATATTTAAACAGCTTTGGAATATCAAAATTAGCGCACACTTGAGGCATCTCCATAGCGCTTGCTTTAGGTAATTCATTCGTCAGTTCTTCTCTTTCCGCTCGTCGAAGAACGAATTCGACCACTGTGCTCTGCTCGGATTCAAGATGGATTGCTGCAGTATGCATCAAGACATTGCTGACCTGCGATAAAAACATTGATGAATGGACTGTCTAAGAATTCACGCCGAGGCTCACATATATACGCACATACACATTGCCACACATTTCGTAACTAGCGCACCCTAAAGGCAAATTTATACATTCACACGCCATGAAAGCGAAAATAACGCATCAAAGTGCAAGACGACAGACTTTCCTCAAAGGCAAGGTGCCAGTTAGGCGCGACTATGTTTTTGAGCTTGTCAATTGCACAAAGCGCTCGATAGTGACTACGATGAAATCAAGATGCAAAACAGAAGAAAGAAACGAACGCCTCGCTCTTCAAAATCTCTATATATTCCAACAAGGATTATGAATACACTTTAGAATTAAATTCTACGGTCAACGCTTTTACAGCAGAAGAAAATGTACATTAGCGACTACGAGGGCGATGACGCTCGCTCTCTTGCATGAATCCTTTGCAAGAGATCATCTATGCTGGTTTTTAGGTGTATACTCACTTCAGGTTTGCCTCTGTGGCCATCCTTGGCGAGCCTTTCGAGCATTGCCCCCAATTTCTGCTTCATAGCAGCAAACGAAGGCCTCGCCTCGCTGCCTTTTCCTTGGTTTTGGTTGCGTTTTTCTACCTTCGGAATACAATTAGACGAGATACATAAGCTTCGTATGCTAGACGACAAAGCGTTTAATAGCAAAGCAAACTTTGCGCTGTTGCTTCGAAGACAATGGAAAAATTGCGCAAGGTATGTAGGAAGTAAGTATAGAAAACTAACTGTTCTTTTAGCATCTTTCGAGCGCAGGCAAGCCTTGCAATTGCAGATCTTACGGCAATCGCACGCCTCTGTAAAAGCAGCTTCCTCTGTTCCTGGATATCTTTTGTGGTAAAATTGAAATTTTCACTACACATAATGAAAGATATTCGAAATGCGCTAACAACGAAGTGAGCAGAGCCCCACGTGATAATTTGAAACAAAATTTGTGGCTAAAAGAGCTCAATAATGACTATGATGAAGTCAAGATGCAAAACAGGTGAAGAAAACGGGCTGCCTCGCTCTTCAAAATCTCCGCTCTATATTCCAACAAGGATTATGAATACACCTAGCAATTAAATTCTATCATCATTGATTTTACAGAAGAATAAAATGTATATAAGCCACTATGAGGACGAGGACGCATTTTCTCTTGAATGAATCCTTTGCAAGAGGTCGTCTATGCTGGTTTTTAAGTGTTCTCTCAGTTCAGGTTTGCCTCTATGGGCTTCCTTTGCGAGCCTTCCGAGCATTTCCTCCAACTTTTGCTTCATAGCAGCAAATGAAGGCCTCGCCTCGCTGCTTTCTCCACGGTTTTTGTTGCCTTTTTTGACCTGTTGAACACAATTAGAAGACAAAGCGTTTAATAGCAAAGCAAATGTTGCACTGTTGTTCAAAGGCAACCGAAATATTAGCGCATTAATCGACTGTGCGAAAATGTATAGCAAGTAAATATAGAAAACTAACTGTTTTTTTAGCATCTTTCGAGCGCGAGCAAGCCTTGCAATTGCAGATCTTACGGCAAGATGCGCACGCCTCTGCAAAAGCAGCTTCCTCTGTTCCTGGATACCTTCGTTACAAAATCGAAATTGTTACTATACAGTACACATACGTTAAGAGAATCATGGAATGCGCTAAAATTTAACAACGACAAAGCTAACAATCTCTGCCAATGAAATGGGTACCTTTTAGCGATGCAGCAAATGCAATATTTTTTCGAATTGCACTTGCCACATCTGACGACACGCGCCCTGTCGTTTCTGTGGCACTGATGGCAATTATTGTCACCTCTTTTCCTCTGTAAAACCCAAATACAGTAGTATTTCTTAGAATTCACGGCAAATAATCTAAAGAAGCAAGTGGAAAGACTCAACATATATAATTGGAATATATGCGCATATACATACCTTTTGGCGCTTTTCTTGACCCACTGATGAACTTGCTCGTTCGTTGGCATTGGTTTTCAGTTGTTTCAGCTCAACAGGAACGAATTTCATCATCTTGTAATCTTACAGCCTAATGCAATAGAATTTATAAAGTGTTCAGTCACACTCAGGAAACACAAAGCTTTAGTATATATAGAGGGTAATTAGTCCTTGACTGGCAAAAAAATGCAGTAATCACGATTCATGCATCTGGGGTGAAAAAAGTATAATTATCGAATCGAAGCAAAGATGGAATTAGAACAATTATACAATCTGGTTTGACCACAAAAAAGGAACTACAATGAATTGCAAAATCAGGGGCTAACAAGCAGAAAAGGAATAACAATGAATTGTGAAATTAGAGGCCAGCAAGCTAAAACAGAATTGCAATGAATTGTGCAATCTGAGGCTGGCCAGCAACAAAATACAATGAATTGAGCAAGCTGGGGGTAGCCAACAAAAAAGGAAATATTATAACATGCAATTATGTTTCACTTGAAGATCCACTAACTTCATCTATAAATATACATAAAAAACCAAAAATCAAGAAACTAGCACATGTCCACTCAAAAACTTTTTGATGCCTCAGTTTGTCTGAATTGCTAACCAGGATTCGCATACTCTAAAGATGAGAAAACTATGGAAATGAAATTGCTGGCACCGACATGAGAGGATGAAGTGAAGAAGAAGAAGGGAGAAAGCAAAGACACTGTCATCTTATGGGAAACGTCGCCCGAATAAGGTGAGTGAGTCATTGAATGTTGTTCTCATCCTAATTAATTCTGCATGCCCGACTATGTGCCAGCTCATACTGACTCGATTAGCAGTACAAACTAACATAACCCAACAGCAAATGACACGTGTCAATGCATAGACAAACATCGAACTAGCATAGCGCTCTTGCTTAACCTTAGCATCAGCTATTTATGGGACTCACAAATATAGGAGAATCAAATGCAATTGAACCCAGATCCACTGTTACAAAGCCCATTGTAGCTAATTCAGCAGCTATAGATAATGAGAGGTGTCATCTTAGTATACAAATTTATCACGTTCTCTTTTATTTGGAATAAACTAGGTAGAATCATCATAACGTAAAGGAACAGCAACTCAAACACATAGATTTTTTCCATAACAAAATCCACCAAGTGGTGTTTACGGTCCAAAATCCAAGTACATCATGAGGAGCAAGAACTAAATGGAAGAAAAGAAACAACTTAAACACTTCTCATTACTATCATATATACAACAAACAGTTTAACAAAGAGTCGAGATGGAACTAGTAATATCAAGTGTATCCCTTTGAGCCTGGCAAGGATAAAGAAAGTCTATATAGAATATGAAAACAATCAATCCTAACGTCAAGGAGTTCAAAATTCAGAGAATTTCAAAGAAAAACTCACCATTCAGAAAAAAAAAAAGCCAGTTGGCTTTTGCATACAAAGAACCTTCATTCCATTCTTCCTTCCCAGATTCTTGCATGGAATAGGTCCATTCACTATATAAATGCTGTGAACGTAGTGAAAGAGGGAGCATTCATAATAGTCAACCTTTTGTAAACATATTGTAGAAGGCAAATAGCAAAATAGCATCGGAAAAAATACTACATCACTCGAGCTACATTCCGTACAAGAAAAGGAATATAAACTCACCCAAACTAAACCAAACACAACATATATTTCATTTACTTCAGCAGCTCCATTGCAGTCCCATGAAGTTTTCCAGCGACACATCTTCTTTAACATCTCCATCTTACACTGTCCACCTCCGACACTGAACATCTCAAGCAACTTGCCGCCTCTCATACAGACAATCCGTTCACACATAATAGCGAAATCAAAATTGGAGCTATATATAGCTTCTTGAACCCACGCTAAATAACGGGAAATTTCTTGTTCTTGAAGCAGACCGATAAAAGAAATGTCTGGTATTAATCCAGAAAATTTGATCAAGATCCGATTAGTTAGATGGGTGAGTTGAGTGAGTGGTTAATTAACTATAAGCCCTTCATCTCTTTATAATTCTATTTTCTCAATAGATATTATTGTCGCTTCGGCCAATTTATTAATTGGACCAAGCCCATTCAATGTCCGATTTATAGCTAGTGGGCTAAAAGTTAATTATTATTAAATAATATTAATAAATAATATATTAAAAAGAATTGGTAGTTACGAAGTTATGGAATGTATGTGGCTTAATAATTATTTTTTTTGTTTTTTTTAATAGATGTAGAAAAAATTCTGATTGGTCAATTGAAACATATCAATTGACGGTTTATCCTAGTCTCATCCTTAATATAATATTAATATGTGTAACACACCCAATGAGTGTGCAAATATCTTAAATTTTTTATAGTTGCAACATTTCATATCATTAATAAAGTAATTTAAACATAAAATTTTAACTTAGAGATAAATTTGTAATAAATGGAAATATTAAGGATAAATTGTAACTTAACAATTAAAGATAAATGTAAATAATAAATATTAAATTGACAGACCAAGTTGAGCAGTTTATAGCCACCCTAGCTCTTTATATAATAGTAAAGATATAATAGATATCAACACAACATTAAATAGCTGAGATGTAAAGATTGTAAAAACTAAGCCTCTCTAAAATGAAAATCCATCTCCCAACAAAAGAATGTGAGCTCTCAATTTCTGGATTTAAGAACAGAACTAAGCATCTATCATCATCTCCTATCACAACCCTTCACTTCAGTAGTATAAAAAGAATATGGTTTACAACTATGCACTTTTGATGACCTAAAAATCTGCATAAACATTCACAGATCTTTCCATTTGTTCTCATACTTGAGAAAGGAGTGAGAAAGACTTTCGCTTGGAGGTGCACGAACGCGAGTTGACCATCGTACCAAAGCCTCTTCCATTTCCGTCGTCTCTGTTTCTTTTTCTTTCGATCTTTTCTCAATTTCCGAGCTGTTGGAGCAAATCAATAAATCAGCGAATTGGGTCGTTTTTAAGCACGTATGGTTAGGAACTAACCAAAGACACATCTTCAAATAATGCAAAACCTTTTAGTAATTAAAGCCAAGCATTACAAAGAAGAAGATTTATTTTCAATGACTGACCAGATCCTGTTGTAGAATTTCAAGAGCTGTTTCTTAAGAGCTTTCTCCCGCACGCCTTTTACGTTTAGTGAGCCAATAAGAGCGTCAACCTTTAACAAGAAATAGAGAACAAAGGTCTCAACTGACAAATGCAAATGAATTTTATTGCATCGAAAATTACAAATGCACGGCATTGTTACCTCTTCCTTTGTTTGGTAATAGCCCCATTGAGAGAAGTCAGAGCTCTCAACAAAAACTCTTCCTTCACGTCGAAAAAACCAATACCTGCAGTAATTTCTGTCTTTCCCTAAAGCGTTGGTGCGTATAGGTCTCTTTTCAATCTCATGCTCGATAAACTTTTTCTGCACCAAGGAATAAGTCGTTTTCACATCAGCAGAAGTACAAAAGAGCACAGCAGAAAAGAAAGAGACCCACCCTTTCTTCAGAACTCTTCATCTCAATAGACTCCTTAATTTCATTCTTCATCATTTTGTGGATTGCTCTCTTAGTTGAGGGAGATTTATTCTTTAGCCTCTTGGCCTTCTTTTTCGTTGTGCTGTTTATTTTGTCAATCATACTGTTAGAAGAAAAAAAGGTTAAACTGTGACACAGCCAAACAACATTCGAGCGTGATATTTCAAACTCCCATTATCTTATAAGCAAATAAAATTAATTTTTTTTCGAAAATAAAGTCTAACCCGTTTCTAGAAGTGTGATTCTCTTGAAGGTGATGCTCCTGATTATTTTTCTCAGAAATAAAACCATTAATTAAAGCGTTGTGCTTTTTAACTTCATCGCCACCAACCTCCGCCTTCTTACGCTCTTTTTCTTCTCTTCTCTTTCTACCTTCATCAAGTGCTTCATCCCTCCTTGCCGCAGAAAGTGCTTGTCTTTCTTCTGTGTTGTCATCCAACCTGTTCTTGAATATACTTGTTTCAAGAGCTTCATCGACCAATTTACGAAAAATTTCCAGTTTCACCTTGATATCTAATTGGCTACATTGGCCTTGCTTAATAGTACTTGTATGCACCGAAAATTCACGAGCACAACATGTCTCCAAGAAATCACACAGAAGATCAGTCCAAGTCATCTCTGTAATCTGACAGAATTAGAGTCAACCAAGTTAAGATATTAGTTGAAAAATTATTTCTGATACAAGGGAAGCAGATGAAAGTCCTTCAATATCTAGTAAGTAGTAACTAACCTTTCGACTTAAGTTTTTGTTCTCAATGGCCATTGAGAACTTCCCATTGTCTTTGAGAAGCAAATGAAGAATAGCTGAACATGATTCCACAATAATCAAAGGAGCGCTGCCCTTAAAGCAAATTGCGCTCTGGAAATCGTCAAGTGAGAAAGGGGACAAGCACAACAGTCTACCAAAAGAAATACAGAAATCCCATGCCATTAGTAGATCTCCAACACACGACATAGGCACATCAAAGTCCCTGCACGGTGAAGGCCTCTCCATCAACAGCGTATCTTCCTCTGAGGGTTGCACAAGCATGTCATCAATGGGATACTTTATGGACTGAGCAGCTTCTCCATTGTTCACGCCGATGGATATCACTGGTCAAAATAGACAATAGATAGCACATCAAGAATAAGGATCAATAAGAAAACATTTTAATGAACAAAAATTAATTTCTTTCACATTTGATTGATGATTACAAGTTTCAAGCAGTAAGTTAACCAGGAAGGTACCTCCATCAAAACCTTTATACACAGTGACGGATCAGCCAATAACTTTTTTCTCCGCACGTATACCTTAATCTCCTTTGCATCTATCTCCTAAAAGAGAAAACAGAACACTATCATTACCAAATTCTTAAACGAAATTTAAAGGGTATAATAGAATACAAAACGTCGAAATTCACCACGGGTTTTTGTTCTTTCTCACTTCTCTTCCTCTTCTTGTTACAACTTACAAGACCATTTTGCATGTGAAGTTTACTCTTTAGATGCTCAGGAGTGGCGGTTGAGATGTTGTGCTTCTTTGCCAAATTTTCATGTAAAACCCACGGGTGATTCCTGTACGTTGAATCTTTTACGAAGGACATGAGAACCCTTTTACTAAGTGGAAAATCAGTCCCATTCAAGTCGCCACCATCAACCAATGCCCTTCCACCTCTCTTCTGATTATCGTCAAGCCATTCGATCTCGAGTTGTACTTTTTCACCTTCTTCAATAACTTGGACAACTTTACACAGGCACAAATGACCATGCTTCCTTGCATATAACTCAGCACCCTCAAAAGGTGGGCCCTGTAGCTTTGACGCAATGGAGTTGACCAGATCCCTCAAAGTTAGCATGCCTGCCATAATTATTGAAAATATAAGTAGGTGCAAACAATGTGAAGAGACGCCTGAATAGCCATGTTCACTTCGTTTAACTCGATCAATTTCATGCAAAAATCGCAAATATTGGAGATAGTTGTATTATATGAATGTTCACTTAGAGTGATTTAAATCCAAAATGAGATTCAAATACAAAAAATGGACCCCGCTTACTGTACTGAATTTCACGAAGAATGGGAGATATGTATTCTCTAGGGATATTCTGGATTCTCTTCGAAACCCTTTCTTCTGAAGCCAATGCCTCTTCATAGGTCAAATTACCCTTACCAGTAGCTTTGCACGACCAAACTCGTTTGCGATAAAAGTTTATTCTATTCAAATATTCCCTGCCACACACAAAAATGGAACTTTAGTGTTCCGCTCTCTAGCTATATGTATCAAAAGTGTTTGATCATGTTGCTAAAAGGAAGAAACTTACTCATAACTCCTGAAGATTTCCTTCGTGAAGTCAATTTGGAAGACTAGTTCGTCCGGCTCCAAGTCTTTGGGATTCTCAATCAAAGGAAATGTCTTTTTCCTATAACGAGGCATCTCTGATTATATCTTCCTTCAAATTCCAAGTCTAGGCCCTGCGAAACAAATAAATTACATAGATCAGTGATGAGTAGGTGCAACGGATGGAAAACCCATCGATACAATCAACGAAAACTCAAGGAGAGCAAAAAACCCAGGCTTAAAGTTAACAAAAAGACACAGAAGAACGGAAATAACCTAGCACGCAAATCCACCACGAAACACCAATTGCAGGCTACAAAACAAGCTTTAGAACATGAATTCACTGCAAAATAACTAGAATTAAGGGACAAAAAGAACAAAAAATACAAAAGTAGCCTATATTTCGACATGCATTGACCTGAGGCGCCCAACGAATAACACAAAGACGAATGCAAAACGTGAAACCCAACACCGCCACAAAAAAAAACACGCTTTTCACTCACTTGGCAAACCCAAAATAAAATTACTCCGTCCCCAAAACCAGAAACGATCACAAAATAGATGAGAAAATCACTACATTACTCAGAGCAAGAAGTGCAGATAAATTCATGTTTCCCGCCACAAACACAAGATTGGTAGAGTCATACCCGGAGGGAAAAATCGATACAGTAGCTGAACCGATTGATAGGGTTTTCCTTAATCCGAGACGCTTCCTATTTATGTATTTAGCAGAGAAAAAACGAGTCGGTGTTCACAGATTCAAGCTGCGACGCCCAATTGACGTGTTTGTTTGTTCTCTCTCTCTCTCTCTCTGTGATTCGATATTTGCTTCCTCCCAAGCTTTAGTAGTAGTTGGTCTGTCAGTGCGTATTTATATTGGGCCTGAATTTAAGAAACATATTCAGATTGATAAAAAGATAAAATATATGGGTACAAGTGATATGTTCCGTAAAATGAAGGACCAAACTGAAACTAAAGCAAGCCTCTTCCATGATTCCATTTCTTGGAAGACGATCGTCTACAAAACTGGGCACTGGTTAGCTTAGCACTGCACCATCGACGCCATAAGCCGTCATTTGATGATTTTCGCGCGCGATTGTAGCTGATCTGCTGTGTGTTAGCATGAAAAAGTTCATTTTGACCCTCTTAATTTTTTCGGTGCTCGCAAACTCTGTGCTTTCTTGGAAGAAGGATGAATTCAGAAACTGCAATCAGACGCCATTCTGTAAACGCGCTCGATCCCGACATCCCGGCGCGTGCACTCTGACTGCCTCCGATGTCTCCGTCTCCGACGGCGATGTCGTGGCGAATCTCATCGACTCTCGAGAGAATGTGAAGCCTTTGGTTCTAAGGCTGTCTGTTTATGGAGATGGTATATTGAGGGTCAAAATTGATGAGGACCCGAGTTTGAGCCCTAGAAAAAAGAGGTTTGAGGTGCCTGATGTGATTGTCCCCGAGTTCTTGGACAAGAAAGTGTGGCTACGGAGGTTGAGTGAGGAGAAAAACGATGTATTGGGTGCTTTATCTGTTGTCTATGTATCCCATTTATATGAGGGGGTGATCAGGCACGACCCTTTTGAGGTTTTCGTGAGGGAGAGTGGCGAGAATGGGAAGAAAGTTCTGTCTCTGAACTCAAACGGTTTGTTCGATTTCGAACAGTTGAAGGATAAGAAAGAGGAGAATGAGAATTGGGAGGAGAGGTTTAGGAGTCATGCGGACAGTAGACCCTATGGTCCACAGAGTATTAGCTTCGACGTGTCATTTTATGATGCAGATTTTGTTTACGGTATACCTGAGCACGCCACTAGTTTGGCTCTAAACCCAACTAAAGGTCCTGGGATTGAGGAATCCGAGCCATATAGGTTATTCAATCTTGATGTTTTTGAGTATCTGCACGACTCGCCTTTTGGGCTTTATGGTAGCATTCCATTCATGATTTCACATGGGGCATCGAGGGGTAGTTCTGGGTTTTTCTGGTTGAATGCAGCTGAAATGCAGATCGACGTAATGGGTCAGGGGTGGAACGATGAGTTTTCTTCGGTTTTAAGGCTGCCTTCAGATCAAAAGAGGGTCGATACATTATGGATGAGTGAAGCTGGCGTGGTGGACACGTTTTTCTTTGTTGGTCCGAGTCCAAAAGATGTTGTTAAACAATATACAAGTGTCACGGCTTCCCATCTTTGCCTCAGCTGTTTTCAATCGCATATCATCAGTGTAGATGGAATTATAGAGACGAGGAGGATGTTTATAACTGTAGATTCTCAATTCGACGAGCATGATATTCCATATGATGTTCTGTGGCTTGACATTGAGCATACGGATGGGAAAAGGTACTTTACGTGGGATAAGATGTTATTTCCCCACCCAGAAGATATGCAAAATAAGTTAGCTTCAAAAGGTAGGCATATGGTGACTATTGTGGACCCTCACATCAAGCGCGACGAGTCTTACTTCATCCATAAGGAGGCTACAGAGAAGGGACATTATGTGAAAGATTCCACCGGGAAAGATTTTGATGGTTGGTGTTGGCCTGGCTCCTCTTCGTACTTGGATGTGGTGAATCCAAAGATAAGGTCTTGGTGGGGCGACAAGTTCTCTTATGATAATTATATCGGTTCAACTCCTTCATTGCACATATGGAATGACATGAATGAACCTTCTGTCTTCAATGGCCCAGAGGTAATCATCAAGCTATCCTAAGATTCCATGGATGTATATATCGTCAATTGGTGTCCATTATTTTCATGGTCTTCTTTCCAACGGCAGGTATCAATGCCAAGAGACGCCCTGCATTACGGAAACATCGAGCACAGAGAGTTGCACAATGCCTATGGTTACTATTTCCATATGGGCACATCGGATGGTCTTGTGAAAAGAGGCAAGGGTAAAGACAGGCCTTTCGTCTTGTCAAGGGCTTTCTTTTCGGGCAGTCAAAGGTATGGTGCGGTTTGGACTGGAGATAACTCCGCAGACTGGGATCACTTTAGGGTCTCAGTCCCCATGATCTTAACACTTGGTCTCACTGGGATGTCATTTTCTGGTAAGGTGTATGTATATCATATACTCCCTTTTATATTGCTTATGATGGATGGATTTCTTTATCTTCTCTTGACATTCAGTATATGCAAATTACAGGTGCTGATGTTGGCGGGTTTTTCGGTGATCCCGACACTGAGCTGTTGGTTCGATGGTATCAGCTAGGTGCCTTTTATCCTTTCTTTAGAGCACACGCTCATCACGACACCAAAAGACGAGAGCCTTGGTTATTCGGGTATGATGACGATGAAGATGAAAATGAATACATAGATTATGTCGTGGGTTTTGCTCTGTTTCATGCGTTGAATCTTCATTTAAGACAGTGATCTGAAACTACTCTGTTCTTAGGGAAAGAAATACGCAACTTATACGCGAAGCCATACACACGCGCTACATGCTACTCCCTTACTTCTATACGCTGTTCAGAGAGGCAAACGTCACTGGTATTCCCGTCGCACGTCCACTTTGGATGGAATTTCCTAACGACCGCAAAACGTTTAGCAACGATGAGGCTTTTATGGTGGGTAGCAGTCTCTTGGTTCAAGGAATATACACTCAGGTGCTTTTTTTATCAAGATTCGCAGGCATTTGCTTCATTATATATTCATCTTCTTTGTATATAATACTCCAAAAAAAAAAAATTGTTACAGCGAGCCAAGCAAGCGTCTGTTTATCTCCCTGGCGATGAATCTTGGTTTGACATGAAAACCGGGAAATCGTACAAGGGTGGAGAAAGATACACGTTAGAAGCTTCAGAAGATGGTATACCTGCTTTCGTACGAGGCGGGTCGATCATACCAAGAAAGGACAGATTTAGGAGAAGTTCTACTCAAATGGAGAATGATCCTTACACTCTGGTACCGTCTTGCTTTATCTCCGTGAAAATGATCGTACTGACTTTCTTACAATCATAGATGATCTCGAAACAAAGCACATCACATGCTCATAACCTCGTCCTCCTTATTAATTTCATACATTAGCAATCACAGTTTTGGCATATCATTTGGTTTGTATACTGAATGAAAACAGTATTGCAGGTAATAGCAGTCAACAGTTCGAACTCAGCAGAGGGAGAGCTTTACATTGACGACGGGAAAAGCTTCGAGTTCCGTAATGGCGCATTTATACACCGCCATTTCACGTTCTCAAACGGAAAGCTTACTTCTTCTTCCTCGAACTTGGCCTCTGTAGCTGCAAACCACCACAGATTCAACACAGAGTGCACCGTGGAGAGAATCATTCTCTTAGGTCTTTCTTCACATCCCATGACTGCCCTCATCGCCCCGGGAAATCAGAAGGTTGATATCGAGTCGGGCCCACTCATCATTCGAGGTGGAGCAACGGCATCCGTAATAACTGTTCGAAAGCCTAACGTGCGAATTGCTGATGACTGGACAATCCAAATCTTGTAAGCCATTTCGTCAGTCTATTTTACAGCAGTTTCGGGTATTCATAAGTTTCTAGATTTTATTTCATGTCACGGTACACATGTCTTAGTCCTTGCTTAACATTATGGCAATAGTTACAGTCAAATATTTAGTAAATAAGAGTTGACTGGGGTGTAGGCTTGGCAATGAGTCGAGAAATCAGATGGGGGAATTTTCTCCCCGCTTTGCTTCGAGTGGGGTTCCGATGCACTAATGTAATGTATTAATATCGAAATTATAGTGTTTGTTACTTCTTTGTTACCATTGTTCATCAATTTCCTCTTCCTCGATCGATCATTGAAAAACCCTTAATATAGGTGTTGCAAAAATAACGCCGAAGCTAGCGAGATTAGGGTTAGAAAAACCGAGCATCCAACTCGACCTGTGCGACTTTTTTTGCTCGCCCTCGTTTGCCTGTCTTGCTCGGTGACCTCGACCGAGAAAACGCACCCCTTGACGGACGGGTCTTTGGCGATCACTTTGCCGTATTTGCACTCGCCTTCGGCCTGGTAGTGAAATTGGAAGTTCATGTTCAAAGCGTACGAAACCCTTTCGAGCTTCGTAAGGTTGCCGCACGACGCGCCCGGCTCCGTGCTGGTGCAGTCGGACCTACCGCACGCATATGCGATTACTTGGTCCATAGTGAGATCTCTAGAAAATTCCCCTTCCTCGTCATAGACGCACCACCGACTGGGCATTAATTGGATCCCTGGAGCCTTCGTAGGGTATATGTCCCGTCCTTGGCCAGACAGGTCTATCTTGTACTTTGGTATCCCATTCGAACGGTAGATTCCCCAGTGCCTTCCCCACGGTTGACTTACGACGTTTTTGTTCTCGTCCGACAGGGAGTGGACGGAGATATCTATCATCTTTCCAGGATGCAGTGGAGTCCCCTTTCCGCTCGCCACGTGGGGTAGCAGATACTTGAAGAAACGCTCCGCATTCTCGACATTTCCGTGAAGCCAACCGTCCGTGGGCCAACCCACCATCCCGACCTGAAAAGAAAATGATTAGCTCCCTACATTATTCTTAATTTTTTTTATTCAGATGAACTGGTCATTCAGGATGGTAACAACAAATAGCTCTGGCCCTGCGGGCCAAGTTGAAAAGAAAAAAAACTCCATGTATACCTTTATATCTAAATCGTCCATTCCGATCTTCCTCAACGCCCACACGAACGAGTCGTAGATGAAGTCGAAAATGTTGGTGTACACGCCGTCCCGTTGTTGTCCTCGATCACCACGCTCGACTTCCCGTCGGCGAACGCGAAGCTCACGTCGAAGTTATTGTTCGTGAGGAATGCCACGGGCATCATATCGATCATGAACGGCGCGCCGTTCTCCTTCAGGATGGCGAGGCCTCGAACCAACTGCTCCTTTATTTCGTCCATGAACTCGGCCTCCGAAGGCCTTTTGAGCGGCTGCTTCAAAACCTCGTTCGGGTGGCCGAACGTCGCTTTCACCCTCTCAAATCCCCCGTCGTTGAGCGCATTTTGCACGACTTGCAACGTATTGACCGCCGCTTTCTGGCGGGAGACGTCGTTAAGCCCTTCGAGAAATGCCTGATTTCCTATCAGAACCCGCCTGTTTACAGGACGAAAAACCTAAAATCGAAACGCCGTAACTCTACGTTTTTTTAAATAAAAATTAAGTAAAGATATGCGCACGCGTACAGATTTTTTCTACCCAATTCTACCTCAAGCTTAAGCTTATATGAGCGTGTGTGGTTCCTCTCTAAAACCAATTGGCAAATAAGGGAGTTAGCCCACAAGCTTATATGCATGATCAACTTCTTCGATTTATTAGTTGTGGGACTTGGGTTTGACACCAAACACCACGTACCTTACGTCGAGGCGATCTCTATAAGGGACCAACTTCATCTGGACCCAATCCCTGGCCTCCTCGGGAGTCGATATGGTGTCGATGTTGAAAATCGTCATAGACAGGGCGATATCTGTTCCCGCGAATGCGTCTAGTAATTCTATTTGCGTCGTGAATATTCTCGCCTCTTTTATGCCGTTCTGTAGCAAGAGATCGACGGCGGCCGAGGGTAGGAGTCTCTGAAAGTTATTCCTTCCCCAATTCAAGCCGATCACAGCCTCGGCCTCGCGCGTAAAAACTATTTGTATTAGGAGTAATGCTCCCACGATGCGACCGAGCTTGGAATAATGTTCCATGGAAGAAAATATCCAACAAATGTACATATATATTCACACTACAGTAATGTTTATGATTATGGCTTAGCGATTATTTGTCATTATAATCGCCAAACCTTTTTTTTTTCCGTTTGTGTGTTTCTTGATCGAACGAACAATGGCGTGGTAAGAAGCTGATTTTTGAGAAGGTTTCGACGACTTTTCAATGGTTGAGAATTGATAAGTTATATATGTCCCTCGTGTTCGTTCTTACCGTTATTTATAAGCGGATGATCATCAATTATTATCCGTGTTCGATCTGATGAATAAATAGTACGCCGACACGTGCATGAGTGTGTATAAAGGAGATTGCAAAAATAATTAAGTTTTAAAACGTAAATTTTGCAAAACTAGTTAACTTTTCAAAACTAATGCAAAACTAATCAATCTTTTTAATTTTAATTATTATTTTCTCTTTTCTCCACAATACTATCTAAAATTACAATATTTCATTATTATTATATCACATAAGCCTATAAATATTAATAACCTTATTTTTAACCCAACTCATTATTATTAAGTTTTAGATAAATAGCATGTCTGACTTTATTTAATATTTTATTATATGTAGGGAATTAATCATCTCCTGCTTCATCGTCCATCTTCACATGCAAACTTCAATTTTATTTTACGTTCGTCTAATTACTGCACATACGTAGACGTATTCATTCGGTTTAAAATATAAAAAACGAACTGATTTTCAAAGATTTGGTAAATCAAAATCGAACCATTATTTATAGCAGTTGTTTTTTTTTAATTCACAAACCAAAAATTACGGTCATATAATAGTTGGTTTTAATACCTTTGTTTGCTTTTTAACTCAACGGTCATATAATTGTTTTTTTTGTTGCTTTAAATATGAGATACTTTGATTTTTCGCACTTGTTCCTCTCGAATCTGTATACGATCTCTCTCGAATTTTCCTTCATTTTCTAAGTTCGAAATATAGTTTTTTAAATTATGAGGGTTTAAATACATGTACTTAGGTTTACATATTTTGAGGGTTTAAAATTTTTTTAAATTCTATTGGGGTAAAAATATAATATTACCAATTTAGATGCTAAACTAAGATAATAATTGTGAAATTTTAGAATTTTAAATAATTTGTGGTGAAAAGAGAATAAAAATAAATAAACTTAGAAAAATTGATTAATTTTGCACTAGTTTTAAAAAGTTAACTAGTTTTGCAATTCAAGTTGTAAAACAATTTTTGCAATTCTCTCGTGAATAAATGATTCAACATTGTATTGGATTATATTGTCTACCCTAATCTTATGGCAAGAACTACTCAACTACTTACGATGTTTGATACATAATAAAAATAAAAAAAAAACAACATGGAATTGAGTTGCATATGGGCATATTGCTCGACTTGTTAAGTTTATTAGTTAGTCTCCTTTGTTAGCAAATCCTACCGACGGCCATTGAGTCGCTCAAGCATCGAAGAAGGGTTTTTTCTTCTTTTTTATTTTTTATCCTCTCCATCAAATCATCATTGCAGCAACGCCAACACTGTTACATAATTTGGAACAAAAAGATTTCGCCGCATTCTTTGCAATAAGCGGGCGTTGTTTCTGCCGCATTTCACGCAGATGAACGCGTCGAGTTCGCAATTAATACAAGTAATTTGAAGACGATGACGAACTTGGGGTACTTCATTGAAGAAAGAAAGAAAACTCAGAACGAATTAGCAAGGGTTTTGATGATGTTAGGCAAGAAGGTTTTGAAGCATGTGGATTCACTCTATACAATTACATCCCAAATTCACAGTTTCGCATGTTTGAAGAGAATACTGCAGCGTATTTTTTTTATTTGAGAATCGAATTACCAGGAAAATAGTTCAGTGAAATTCGATGAAATTTAATGAACTCTATATCTATTTGTTCCTCCGATTCTTCAAAGAAAGGGTTTCGGAAATTTCTTGAATTTCTTGATTTGGGCCTTTCTTTAATTTTTGCATGGGCCGTTGGGCTTGATCAAGAATCTTATCGAACCATTCGTCGTTGGCTTTGGGGCTTAATCACGAAGTTAATGTTTTAACTTGGCGAGCGTTTTGAAATATGGGCGTTTCTTTGTGGGCTTTTGAGCTTAATCACGGAGTACTTGGGTTATGAGAAGAACGATCTTGAGCGTTGAACCGTGCGTCCAAGAAACTCGCACAGGTCTTGAGCGTTGAACCGTGCACTTATGAGAAACCCGCACGTGTCTTGAGCGTTGAACCGTGCGCTTATGAGAAACTCGCATGGGTCTTGAGCATTGAACCGTGCGCTTAAGAGAAACTTGCATGGGTCTTGAGCATTGAATCGGGCGCTTAGGAGAAACTCGCAAGGGTCTTGACGAATGTCTTCAATTTTAATTAACTCGAATACGAAGAACCTCGTTCAGAGAATTTTCATAGGCTATCAAATACTTACTTCTAATTCTCTCGAAGTTCCGTATCCTCTTCGTTGCCTCTGATTTATGATTTCTGAAATTCCGAAGCCCCATATTTATAAGCGTAGAGAATTCTCAATAATGAAAATAATTCTTTTGGATGATTTTGTCCATATTTAAATTGGTTTTATCCATATATGGTTTGATTTGGAATTGATTTGATTTATTCCAAACTTGGTTTGATTCTCCAATATTTGATTTGATTCATTTACTTATTTAACAAATATATAGAAATATTACCATTTATATGATTTTGTATAAAAGGAATATATATTATCATTTACTGATTAAATTAACTATTTATTAATTTGAGATTAATTTATAGATCTCAATAAATAGCAGTTTAATTCAATGAATTTATTTTATATCTTGGAAATAATTTATTAAACTTCATTATATAAATAGAAAATTTATGTCATTAATTGTCTACAAATACGGTTACCATTTACCCCATTTTCTCTGACAAATCAACGAAAATTTCATTCGAAAAAATAAAGTGTTACAAAAATGTCGATAGTAGCAAAACTACGGTTAGAGAAACCGTGCATCCTCCTCTTCGAATTCCCCGACTTCCGCCCGACCTTGTTTGCCTGTCTTGCTCCGTGACCTCCACCGGGAAAACACACCCCATCTTCGACGGGTCTACGGTGGTCACACTACCGAGGGCGCACGCCGACTCCGACTGGTACTGAAATTGGAAGTTCATATTCAAAGCGTACGAAGCCTTTTCGTCGAGCGTAAGGTTACCGCACGACCCGCCGGGCTCCATGCTAGTGCAATCGGACATTTTGCACGCATTTTCGATCAAAAACGAGACGTTGCCCTCCCTAGCGAATTCCCCGTCCTTGTCGTAAACGCACCACCGACTGGGCATCAATAGGATCCCGGGAGCTTTCGTAGGGTATATGTCCCGTCCGTGGCCCGTCAGGTCGATCTTGTACTTGGGTATACCATTCGAACGGTAGATTCCCCAGTGCCTTCCCCACGGTTGAGATATGGGATTTTGGTTTTCGTCCGTTAGGGCGTGGATGTAGATATCTATTGTCCGCCCGGGACGCATCGGAGTTCCCTTTCCGCTCTCCACGTGCAGTAATAGACACTTGAAGAAACGCTCCGCCGCCACGGTGTTTGCATGGACCCACCCGTCCGTGGGCCAACCCACCATACCGACCTATTGGACATTAAAATATAAGTGCACAACAAAAATTAAAAGAAAAATATCCACTCCCTGTCATAAGCTTTTAACTCGTATGAACTGGTCATTCAGCATGGTAATAAAGATAGTGACCTTAAGACTGACTGGCTGTAAAATTTCTTATCGGGCTAAGCGCGGGCCCACATAGGAGGACGCATCTAAGATTGATGGAGTTTCATTCTAAAATCAATTGATGATAGATGTAGCATCCCCTCAACTTATAGACTTTTAGGCAAAGCTGTCGTTCAGAACCCCCATATTACCTTTATCTCCAAATCGTCCATTCCTACCTTCCTCAACGCCCACACGAACGAGTCGAAGATGAAGTCGAACACGTTGTCGTACACCGCCGTCCCGTCCTCGACGAGGACGGTCGATTTCCCGTCGGCGTACGCGAAGCTCACGTCGAAACTATTGTTCGTGAAGAAGGCCACGGGCATCATGTCGACCATGAAAGGCGCGCCATTCTCCTTAATGATGTGAAGGGTTCGAATCATCTGCTCAATGACTTCGTCCCTGAACTCGCCCTCCGAAGGCCTTTTGATCGGCTGCTTCAGAAGGTCGTTTGGGTGACCGAAAGTCGCTTTTACTTTCCCAAATCCCGCGTCGTTTAGGGCCGATTGCACGTATTGCAACGATTGGACCGCCAGTTTCTGGTGCGTGATGTTGTTAAGCCCGTTGAAAAGCGCCTGATTTCCGATCAGAATTCGCCTGTTAATAACATAATCGTTTTTTTTTTCGGGTTAATTGAATCGCATGCATGAGCTACGAAAAACCCTTGAGAAAGTGTAATTTTTTTTATCGTTACCGTAGGTCTAGGCGATCTTTGTAAGGGACAATCCTCCTTTCGACCCAGTCGACTGCCTTCTGAGGAGACGAAACGTCGTCGATGAAATATATCGTCGTGGATAGGCCGATTCTAGTTCCGGCGAACGCGTCGAGTATGTCTATATTGCTCGTGAATATTCTCGCCTCTTTAACGCCGTTTTGTAATAAGAGATCGACGGCCGCCGAGGGCAGAAGTTTCTGGGCGTTTTCTCTGCCCCAATTTACGCCGATCACTGCCTCGGCTTCGTGCTTATATGGGACTGTAAGAATTTGTAGTAGGAGTAATATTCCCACGACGTTGAGCTTGGAATGTTCCATATTTAAGAAACGAACAAATATGTGAATTCACACTCGTAATGATGATAATGGGTTCGCGATTATTATTGTCATTATAATCGCAAACCCTTTTGTCCGTGTAGTGTGTGTTTTCTTGATTGATCAGACAAATAATGGCGTCAAGGAAAACATGGAAATGGATTTATGTGAGAAGCTTTCGAGAACGTTTCAATGGTTGAGAATTTTGATGAATGTGTTCCTCGTGTTTTTGCTTACCGTTATATGTAAGCGAATGGTGGTCGTTAATTATTACTTGAATTTGATGAACAATATCGTACGCCGACAAAGATTCAAGAATGTGACTAACGCAAGAAAAAGAATCGAGAGGTAAATGTTGATACTATCATATCACTCCA
Source organism: Craterostigma plantagineum (assembly GCA_027422505.1). Taxonomy (NCBI): domain Eukaryota; kingdom Viridiplantae; phylum Streptophyta; class Magnoliopsida; order Lamiales; family Linderniaceae; genus Craterostigma; species Craterostigma plantagineum. Next base: position 40,307 of record JAPQWV010001331.1, on the reverse strand, counting down.
AGTTAATGCTAAAGTTATAATTTTGATCACATGGTCCGAGAGAGCAAAGTTTCCGGGCATTAACAATTTGGACAATAGATGGATTTAATCTTACCTGTTGAAAGGAATGACATATATATAACTCGATGCCCAAGCAAAAATATATTTAAAATGTTGGGCAAGTCCAAGTACGAGTCAATTATAGCTTCTACTTTTGTCTGAGAGTGATGATAATTGATATCTGGATATGATGTGTTCGTGGACCTTGAAAGATAACATATAAGGTGCGCATTTATTGTTCACGCAAATTATTATTTACATATATTTGCTTAAAAGATGGCCTTTCAAAGTGAATAGAATAGTATCGTTTACGCCTAATTGCAAAGCTTCTGTTTGTTTACGGGTTGTTTCTTCTTTTATCTTATATCCTTGAGGAAGATAAGCGGTAAGGATGAAAAAGTGAAGAGTAATGAAAAAGGTCATTATTACAAACATTTGGTTTATTCATTTTAAGTTTTTTAGTTCTTTATGTTCAAAGTTTAAATCTTGATTTAGTGCTTACTACTCTTATATGAAAGCTTTATTCCCTCTATATGGTGGAATATCGTCAGAGGAATTGTTTTAGCCCATTACATCAATTTTTAATATGAAACTATATTTTGGGAATAAAAAGGTGAATAGTATTTATTTATTCCATGTTTTTAATATGGTGTTTATAGGAGGGCTTGATTGAAATTAGTTGATCCAAGTCACCAATCACATTAATTATCGAATATAAAATAAAAACAACATCCATTAATATATATAAAAGTGAAAGATTCTCGAAAACCACACATTATTTTCAATACCGCCTTCAACGGGGCCGAGAAAAACGAGAGAAAAGCTTCAATAATGGAACTCAAAACGTCTCAGTAAGTTTTTCAATACTAGCTTTTGAATTTGACTTAGATCCATAGAAACTATACCTAATTCTTCTCGTATACTTAATAATAATCTTCTCTTTTAATTTCCAACTACGTATCATTATTCTCATGATCAATCATCAGATTCGAGTCGAGTGAGATGTTAGCAACCTACCTCGCCTCGACGCCGCTCCTAGAGGAGTCGTGGAGGATGTGCGGCCACGCCAACGCCACCGCACAGATGAGCTTCGCCGTGAACTTCGTCGGAGACGTCGCCTACGTGGCGTTCTCCGGCGTTCAGATGGTCGAGTGCGACGAGGAGAGCTGCCGGAATTTGGTGGACTTGGAGAGCTCGTGCCCCGCCGGAATCTTCAGCGCCGTCTTCACCAATGAATCGTCGTCGTCGCCGTCATCTTCTTCTTTCTAGATCAGATGACGATGATCATCATCAAGAGCCTGTAATGATTCACGGCGGCCTGCTTCAACTGTTTCTGTCTTATTATTACAACCCTAAATTCCAAAACGAGGTTAGTTGCTTTGCCTAATTCTTATATTCAATTCAAATTTCAAGAAACTAGATTAGGGTTTTGCCTCTAAGTAATAGAACAACATGTTCAGATTAGTTATTGAACTGAAGTAGGGTTTTTTACTTCGATGTCATTACTACCTTAAACATCAAATTAGCTCGTAATCTTCGAGGTCTTAGTTGGAGACGATGTTGAAGCCTTGGAGGACTTCGTATCATCATAATTACCACTTATTAATTTTTATGAAAAGATCTAAATATTTTGCCTACTATTGCATTACCTAGAAAACACGCCAAAGTAACGTCACGGGATGAAATTATAAAATTGAAAAAGTTGGGCATCTTGATAGGGTTGTGACCTTCCAAAGATGATATGTGATCAGCTTTATGTTTTTATTTCTATAAACTATAATTAATTTATGTCGTGGTGGACACCTCCCAAGCTGCAAGTTGCAACTTTACTTTATTATACTATTAAATAAAATTAAGATGGGGCATCATCGTTATTGTCATCGTCATTTAAATAGGACTCGGTGGCTAATTATTGTTTCTATACAGTAAAGATGCAATGAACTTGATATAATCTTTTACCGAATACTATACTAGTCGGCATAACAAAAATCAATACTAAATTCTAAGATATTACTAACACTGTGATTTTGGATCTATGTTTGTTACGTCACTAACAAAATTAGGTCACTAGTTACAAAACTAGATCATTAAGCATCTATATAATAACAAAATTAGGTCGTGCATATAGTTACAAATTTGAAACACTACATATGTATATAATAAGAAAAAAGAGGTTAGTGACGCAGTTTTGTTACTATATACATACTTAGTGGCTTAATTTTTTAAATAGCAAACATAGTGATCCAAAATCGAAAATTGGCATAGATCAATTTTTATAATTTTCCCTATATATATATTTTTTAATTTTTAAATATTTCTCTCTAACCTAATACGCCAACGCAGATCCTCGAGATACTATACAAGAGCCGATCGATAGTCTTCACCGGCCACTCCCTCGGCGGCGCAATCGCCTCCCTAACCGCCTTATGGCTCCTCTGCGTCACTCAGAACAGCTCCCCGTCGATCTCCATCCTCTGCATCACCTACGGCGCCACAATGCTCGGCAACAAAACCTTCTCCCGCAAAATCCTCCAAGAAAAATGGGCCGGAAAATTCTGCCACGTGGCGGCGCAGCACGACATCGTCCCCCGCCTCCTATTCGCGCCGGCGACGCCCTTCGTCAACCACCTAAAAGCCCTATTCGAATTCTGGCAGCTGTCCATGATGTCCGCCCCGTTTGCCCAGGACCGACCCGTCCTGAAGCTGCCCGACCCGGAAAGGGTCGAACTGTACGGCGCCCTGCTCTCCTGCGGCGAGCTGGCGTGTCAGAGGGGCGGCGTGGACGAGGATGACGTCATCGACGGCGATATAATGGGGTGGAAGAGCAAGTTTTGGCCTTTTGGGAGCTACATGTTTTGTACGGAGAATGGGGCGATTTGCTTGGACAACGCCGTGGCTGTGGTGAAGCTGCTGCACCTAATGCTGGCGAGCGGCTCGGCGGATAAGTACGTCGGCGATCATCTCAGGTACGACGATTACGTCGGGAAATTGCGGTGGAAGTGCCTTCAGAAGAACGTGTTTGGCGCCGAGTTTGTCGTTTCTTCCGAGGAGTCGGCCAGCGAGGTCGGGATCGGCCTGGCACTCCAGTCGTCGGGATTGGCTTCTCAGGTAATAAAATTTTCTGAGATTTTTTCAGGGCGAGTTTTGGCGATGTTAGGGTTTCTCGCTAACTTTCGAAATTGAAGCAATTTGAGGACCGCCTGAACTATAGGTGGTTTCAAAATTGAAGCAATTCGAGGACAAAACTGCAACCTTTAATTTAAGTGTCCTCAAATTACTACGTTTTCGTCCTCGTGGTTGGCCTAACCGCTTTGGGGATAGTATTCTATCGCATTATGTGAATTTGGGACATATTCACGTGATCCCTAGTCATATGTCTCTGAGTGTTTAAGCCAATAAGTCCATAGCTGATTGAGGGGTAATACGCTTTGGAAAACGTGCCGTCCTAAAATAGCCCCCCATAAATTTAGCATCCTCGAGACGCCGCTCTCCGAAACATACAGGACTGAAAAAATAACCAACCCTCGTTTTTTCGCGCAGGAACTGACGACCTACAAGAGCGCGAAGACGTGCCTGGAAATGGCGAGGCAACTAGGGTTCAGGCGAAACATCAACAGCGCGAAGATGGCAAAGTCCTGGCAAAAATCACGCCGCTCCGTTCGCAGATAGAGTGGTACAAGGCCTACTGCGACAACTCCGACGACCAGATGGGATACTACGACTCCTTCAAAAGGCGCACGGCCTCAAAAAGGGGTCGAAAATCTACATAAACCTAATCAGGCTCGGGCAGTTCTGGGACGAGGTGATACGCATGTTCGAGACGAACCAACTGACCCCCGACTTCCACACCATCCCGAAGTACGTCAACGCCTCTCACTTCTACAAGCTCCTCGTCGAGCCTTTGGAGATCGCCGAGTACTATAGGACGGGCCAGCACAAGGTCAAAGGCCACTACGTAGACCACGGTAGGCACAAGAGGTTCAAGGTTTTCGACAAGTGGTGGAGGGAGAGGAAATCTTCGTTGGCCGAGGAAGAGGTGGTTAGCCCTAGGAGCAAGTTTGCGGGGCTAACACAAGATTCTTGCTTCTGGGCTAGGGTTGAGGAGGCGGTCGACTGCATTTATTACATGAGGACGGAGGGGGACTGCGTTAGGCGCGTTGAGTATTTGGACAAGATTGAGAGGTTTGAGAGGTATGCTGAGGGGATGGTCGAGAGGAAGGAAGTTTCGGCGGACGTGCTTTCGAAGAATTCGAGCTACGTATTGTTTAGGGACGAGTGGGCCGCGCTCAAGTTGGAGAGGGAGATTTTGGTCGGGCGGTTTCTTGGCGGGAAGGAAGGTATGGTTAAGGATGCGTCGAAGAGTGGGATCGATCTTGGCGGATTTTCGGGGCGGGAATAACCTCGTTTGATGGCCGAGCCGGGCCGAGGTTTACTTTCGGGCCTTGTTGGTGACCTATATATGTAATATGTGTATGTTATTTTTCTTTTTTTTAATCTGTGTGTGTGCTTTGGTTGAGTGATGCAATGCAAGAATAAACTCGGATTTATTTGGAATCTATGTATATATTTTCCGAAGGTTGGGTGGCTAGTTTTTTTTTTGGGGCCCTTAGCGGTAGGGAAAAAGGGGACTAAATCGAACTGGGATGTTGATGTAGGGACTATTTTGAAGTACGAAACTAATAGTATGTAATGGTGGCTGATTATGAACTGAGAACGGATTTATTACCTTTGTTTAGTATCCATTTGTTTCTTTTTAGGATTGTCAAAATAGTGTAACTTTCTTTTGGAGATTCAGAGCTCGACAACCTTGGAGGCTGAATGTAGGAAAAAATAATGAATTTAATAAGGTGGAGTGAAAAAGGTTTATACTTTTTTTGTACATCAATCATTGTATTTCATATATGAAGAATCCTAGTCGATTGTCAAATATTAGATTTAACTATAAATAACTGTCGTTACTAACATGAAGGTTGTAAGGTAATAAAATAGTTATTTTACTAATTTAGAATCACATCAATACATCATATAGCCAAAGGCACTACGAAGAATTTTCTCACAAGTGGAATATCTGGTTATAACAGACGGTAACATTTTCGCCTTCATCAAATAGTTATTCAATATAGATCAACGTTACATTACATATACATATGTCACTTTTCACATTTATTTTCATCGATCAAGTTGAATAAAGAACAACTATACTTGTTTCAACCATCATACGACGCCACGGTCGCCTTGTTGATCACGGAGCCCAATAAAAGAGCTCAATAATATGTTTAAATTAATATCTATACATTTAACCTAGACCCTTTTTTTGAAAACAAGCCATCAAGCCAATATTGATTTAGATTTAATTAATCTTTAATGCATTTAGTTAGTGATGATAGGATTCTATTTGAATGGGACCCACCATATTTCTTGTGTCTCAAACCAGACAATTCCTACATATATTTTAAATTAAATATCTCAATTAAAGACAAAAGGTGCGATATGATCTAGACAGTGTTATTCAAAATCAAAGCACGAACCCTCGTAGCAGCTTCGAGGCCGTGGAATAAAACGCACATACTTATCTATGCAAATAATTACGTCACGAATCACGTCACCCAATCTCTTGGCATCTTAGATATAATTAGTTATTAAGGAAAACAATTAAAACTAGGGGAGGCTTCATCGCAGAAAAAAATGAAACGTGACAATTATCATAATATGTCGATACACATTAATATCATTCGAATCTCTATTATAGTGCAATTAATAAACGGATATTAGATTGCGGTTGGTGTAAGAATGAACAGATTCTTTTGGGTTAATTTCATTTCTGGCTCCTTTAAACTTTTAAAATAGGTTTTAGACCATGTCAGAGAAAATTATCGTTTAACGGACCACCAATGTTTATAAAATTCAGATATAAAGACCTAGACCACACAAGTATTATAAAGTTTATATAAACTGGTATCGGATGATCGATTTGTGATATTCCAAAACAATGAAGTGGTACTACAGAACAATGAAGTAGTACTGCAGAACAATGAAGTAGTACTGCAGAACAGATAAAGTGGTACTGCGGAACAATGAAGCGACGCAGAAATCGGGTCCTTAAAACTAATTTTTTTCCTGACAGGGCCTGAAAACTGAAATAAATTAACGACAAGGCCCGAAATGAAATTTGCTCTTTCTCTTTTCCCACGAGTCAAAGGTACTTAATAGTGTTGTCGCCGACTTGTTGTGACGTAAGCAGTGACATCACACCCACCCGTGTGGTCTCCTTCCTAGACCGTGGCTCCCAATTTGTCTGCGGTCAGCACTGCTCAGTCAACGATCCTCATTTTATTATTAAAAATCAAGTTTTTTTGGGATAATCGCAAAGCCACAGTAGAAATATGCTTTATAGACAACAAAAGCATGCACGTTTTGGCAAATAAATAATATATTATTAATCAAAATCAAAACAGATGTAATGTAATGAGACACGTGTACAACACAATACATCCCCAGACAACGCTTATATATACATACCAAGAATCCCATAGTTTACCATTCACACTGACGACGTAACATAAGCCGATCAATTCAAAGAAAAAGAAAAAGATCTGTTTTTTTTTTCCTTACTTGCGAAGAAACAATGACGGTCGTCGAACAAGAACTGAATTTACCCGCCGGTTTCAGGTTTCATCCTACCGACGAAGAGCTGGTGGTCCATTACCTCTGCCGTAGGTGCGCCGGCGATAAGATCGGCGTGCCCATTATAGCTGAGATTGATTTGTATAAGTTCGATCCATGGCAGCTTCCTGGTAATTCTTCTCTCTCTCTTGTGGGAATTTCTTCGAACGCTTTGTGGGTTCTAATTTTCTTGTTAATGGGCAGCTATGGCGTTGTACGGCGAAAAGGAATGGTACTTCTTCTCGCCGAGAGACCGTAAATACCCAAACGGGTCGAGGCCGAATCGGGCCGCCGGAACCGGGTACTGGAAAGCCACCGGGGCGGATAAACCCGTGGGCAAACCCAAGACTCTGGCGATCAAGAAAGCTCTAGTGTTTTACGCCGGCAAAGCTCCTAAGGGAGTTAAGACAAATTGGATCATGCATGAGTATCGCTTGGCTAACGTCGATAGATCGGCTGGGAAGAGAAGCAAGAACTCAAGGGTATGCAGAAAAAAATTAAATAAAAATTCTCCCTTTCTTTCAGACAATTTTCAGTTCGCTGTAATGATTCGATTTGATCTCGTCACTGCAGCTCGACGATTGGGTTCTGTGTCGAATCTACAACAAGAAAGGGACTATAGAGAAGCACTACAACGTGGGTCAGAATGAGGTGAAATTCTCAGACAGCGAATTAGAAGAAGAAGTAAAGCCAAGATTCGATGCTTTACCAACTAAGCAAGATTCAGACTCTTTTTCGCCTGAGATCAATAGAGAATATTCTCAAAGTGAGGTAACTACGAGTTGGGGCGACGCCATTGATTTCCACCTTATTAACAACTACGGCGTTGACTATGGGTTTCAAGATTACGACCCTTTTATGGAGTTCTACGGTTGTAATGATCAGTCGCCTACGTTTCAAGACATGCTCGTCTCCTCCACGCAGAAGCCCTTCTGAAAAAAGCTTGGCGGCTATGGAAATTTTTTTTTCTTACAAAGGTGAGCTCTCACGTGCTTAGGATATTCAGACCGGTCAAGTTTGATGGGCTGGATTTGAGGTGGGGTGGTGGTCACACAAGGGCCAAGAACCGATTTTGTGTGGTCAACGAGTCAACCTTTAGAAATAGTGTGATTCAATTGATATATTTGTAGGATTTCGTTCTTTTTATTGCATCATGGTTGTTGTCGTAGCGGTTTTTAGTACTTAATGCATGAAAATCATGACGTTAGGATTTGATTTTAGCACATCCCTTTGTAAATAGACTTTGTAATACAATCAAAGATAATTAGAGACACTAAGCTGAAAATAGGGTTGCAAATGAACCGAATATTTTCGGTTCGAAATTTAAGATTCGAATTCGAAATAAATACAAATACTTTTTATGATTCGAATAATTTCGAATACGAATAAGAATATGTTTGTATTCGATTCAAAAATTAACGAATATTCGATTCGTTTACTGTAATATATATTTAAATAATATATGCTACATATATACTTGTAAGCCCAAATAAAATATTAGACCCAAATTATTTATTTGTTTTGACCCATAAAAGGAAATAAAGCAAACACTTTTTATTTTACTCACGCTCCAAGTGTAAAAATAAAAAGCAAATACGAACATTGAGTTGTTTCTTAGATTTTGTAATTTTCGAAATTATTTTGTAATTCTAACAGGTTTTACGGGGAAAAAATTGAAATTTTCTTTCGAATATTCGAATATTCGCGAATATATTCGAATATCGTTATCGAATCGAATTTTTAGGATTCGAGTACGAATCGAATCGAATACTTGAAAAAATTAACGAATACAAATTGAATATTATGATATTCGATTCGATTCGGTTCGTTTGCAACCCTAGCTGAAAATCATGTAATCGCATTCTTTGGACAGCCCATTATACACAGCCAAGACAATTAGTAACAGATTTGATGATTCATGAATTGATCCACAAAGGAACATAGAATTGGAGAACATAGAAAACATCTGAGCATACTCACTGTAAAGTATAAAACAGAAGGAGGAAAGAAAGCCCAAGGAAAGAATCATTTGGAGTGTGAAACATGTATACGTGACGCCCATATAAAAAAGACGAGGAACCAAAATACGAACAATATAGCAAAGTAACGAGCAGGGCAGTGCCTTATCTTTGTAAGAACAAACTGCATGTGTTACAAAAGAAAATTTCAGATGATGTATGGAGATTGGAGAAATAGAAAAAAAGAAAAACAACTGAACTTACAAATCGGAACGAAACAACAACTGCAAGGGCAGAGACGCCTCCAAGAAGTATATGCAGGCCATTTTTCGCGGTTCTCTGTGGAGAAGACAGCACAATCAAGCATTTAGCTTATAGAGTTATTACAAATAGAAGATAGAACTGCTTCAAGTACAAAGACAAGCCATCACCACGGGCTTTTTCTTCCCTTTTCCAACTGTATTGACCAATAAAGAAATTCATGGCTTTGAGAAGCTCAAACATAACTCAAAGGGGACGAGAGAATGATCCACCACATCGAACAAAACTGAGGAGCAACAAGAGAACGATAATACAAGTTCGAGTTACCTTTCCGACGTGAGGAGCGAGTAGCCAAGCAAGGGTCACGGTCAAAAGGCCAGTAGCTACCAAAATTCCAGTGCACTCTACTGCCCACTTAGTAGCAGTATTCTCGACAGGCGCAGCTTCTTCAACAACCGTACTGACATTCATGGGTTGTTCCGTGACAACCTGGGACACTGTGCTAGAATTGTTGCTGTGTGGACTAAACCATGACGATATTTCACTAAGCCTTTGCCTCCTAATAGCAGCTACAGCGTCAGGATCGACGCCAACATCTGTTTGGAATGTTGTGGGATTGGGTTCGCCATTGACAGTTCTCTCCCTTAAAGATTCGTACTCTTTCATAGAATTCAATATCTTCTTGAAATCTGAAGGTCTTATGCTTTTAGCCACCGATCCACAAATCTCGCAGACAGCCGATCCATGGTTGATGAACCACTTCAGTGCGCAGGCGTAGTGCGCCAAAGCGAGGTCGTTCTTACAAGCGCATCCAAGCTCAAAGAGGTGGTCTTGGCTGCTGTCTAAACCTAATTCCACATCAGCAGTGCAGACGAATACTTCGCCACTTGGACTTATAAATTCGACCACTCAGATCCTTTCAAAGCATGCAGTGTATTCAACTGCAGATTACTCTCCGTGTTTCTTGAGGAATCTTTTGAATTTGATTTTACTTCGTCTTTGCCACCATGCGTGGTATTCGAATGTGGTGGAGAAATACCAAGAAATCCCAGAGCAGCGTTTCCCCTTCGATCGGGTTCATTACATTGGCAGACACGACAAGCTGGCAATCCCAAATCCTTGTCTGAGCTGTGACATGAGCTATCATCCTTGAGCTCTTTGCACTCAGTTGGCGAGAAATTTAATTCGCCCACTACAGCAGTTTGGTGGGGACTTTCCTTCTCCATTTGCACATGCAAGAACGCGTGCTTTGCTGCTTAGAATCGCACTTACTACTCTTCATCCATGGAGTAGTCACAGATCAAAAGAAGTATCAAGCACAGTAATCTATAATCACCGTCTTGTATAACCTCAATTGATTTCAGGGAATCAATAAAAGCACGGTCAGTTCCGAAATTTTTGCCAATCCACGAGACAAAGAACAGTACCCTGATATAGATCACAGATTGGAATATGGAAGAGGAATTAACGAATATAAAAAGAAGAATTAACAAAGTTACAACAGAAATCCAAATTCTTTTCACATCAAAGTGGAGTCACTTGATGTAGCTGACATATAAAAGCGAAACGACTAGACAATCATCTACTCAAAAACTTATACACAGCAGTGGGTATCTAAAAAATCAAACAAAATTGTGGATAAAAGGACGAAGAAACCAACCTCAGGAAAGAATCAATGGAGCTACTTCTCTCGTAGTCTCTCTCAGAGCTTCGCCTGTGTATATATATATTCGGACAGTACACTTGTGCGAGCAAACAAGGAAAATGAAACGCTTCGATTCTTTTCCACACACGTCCCTTACCCTTTGCTTTTGTTCTGTTCCTTGCAAGATACCCCTCATGTTTTATCTTATTATCATTTAGTGCCCTCGAACTCTCGTTAATTGTAACTTGACCTCTTATGTATTATCCTTTGGAGCCCTCTTAAGTTGATTACAATTAAAGATCCCGAATTCTAATTTGCTCTAGTTTCTTTTCTCATGTTATGTTATATCCCTTTCGATGTGTTTCAAAAGAGGAGACTCCATGAAGGCGCAGGGAGAATGAATGGTACTTCTAATATCAGAACGAATTTAATGAAGTTCCTTCCAATATTCGTTAAGGTTGAGTATGGTAAGAGCATCTTCAACAGTTATACCAATTCTCAAACCTATTTTATAGTAAATGTCACATCCAACAGTTAAACTCATTCTCAAACTCAAAAGAATATTATCAGAATATTCATTTCCACTTCAACTATTTTTTAACACCCACATATTTTACAAAAATTACAAATTAGACCAATTATTATATTAATTATGACGTATTGTTATTCAATGCTTGTATGTTATTTATGCTGTTTTTAATTATTATGCTTGTATGCCCATTTTCAATTCGGTAATTTAATGTCTTTTTCAATGTGCTAAATTTGTTCCTTAATTTAAAATATTATTCATGGATTATAATATAAAAGAATAATTAGTAATAAAATTTAGTTAAAATATTCTTTTGTTGAAAATATAATTACTAGAATTTAACGATCAGTTGATAAGACTAAAAATGATTTAAAGTGATGAATAGTAGAAACTCAAATTTTGGTATTGCAGGAGAGAAATTGTGAAAAACCTATTTTTAGGTTTGGTTTTTGGTATGTGTTTGGTGGAGAATTTAAGTACAGGAGTTGATCTAAGAAATCTGAAATCATATCATTCCCAATTTGAAAAGTCCATTCAGACCTGTCTTCCCATGTTAAAAGATCGCAAATTGAACATACTTAAAGGGTAATATGATTAAAATTAAAGATGATCAATGAGTGCCGAGAATAATATAAAGTAGAACATAGTTGATCCGTGAACAAGGAAGACACACTTTTCGACGCCCGACTTCAGAGAAGAGATCTAGAAGACAACAGTATCGAGCATAGTACCTAGCGTCTGAACGATATTGGAAGACATCAAGTTCGAGACATGTTCCTCAAGATGCTTCTTAGCGTCTTGTCTACCAACGTTCGCAATAGCGAGTTTTTCGGGTGGCAGCTCATCCTCCTCTTGAACTGCTTTGTTGTATTTCGTAGCTAGACTGAGCATCTCCTGCGCATTTAAATCGAAGCAAGTAATATTATCGAATTGCAGAAGATGAGTCAACTTGTTAACGATGTACGGACTATGGTAGCAAATGTTGGAAAAATTTTAACAGAGGACTTCAGCTTCTAAAGCAATAACATTGTAATTTGAGACTAAACGATGCAACTACTTGTATCCAAAATATGCAACAGGTATGAGAAGACTAGAGGAAAAGGAAAATGTATTATGACAGATCCATCCTCGTAAATACCTGGACTGTCTGTTCGTTCGTCTTGGAGTGGATATCAAACGGTTGAAGGGTTAATCCATCGGTCCATTTCTTCTTGTGAAGATTCAGAAGCATCTTCTCCTCAAGTTCGTTCTTCCTGTAGTTAATGGCTAGAGAGTAGTAATGTCTGTTCAAACCGTGAATCAGGGCCTGCAAAAGAACATTGGATGTTGGTGCTGAGAAACAAAAGGTATGACAGTCAAAATTAAGTTGGCGCCATTACTTGGATAGAGGGTTTATTCAGATGCCCAAGGTTGGACGTTGTCTGCCTAGGTTCTTGGCCGAGCATCATCGTCTGTGGATTAATAAGACGAAAAGCATCAATCACAACCTTCCCTTTAACACTTTGGATGGGGTCTACCACCACCGCCACTGCCCTCTGATTCAAGGCTTCAAAACTCTGCAAGAAATGATGCAATTGTAATACAATAAAGCAATGAAAATCTACAATATATTAAAGAAAGAACGAATACTACATGGCAACCTTAATACTACCTGCTGAGTATTGATGTCAACACCAGAGAGCCAGCATCCAAAACCTGGATGTGAATGGTACCACCCAACAACCATTTCCGGTCTGCAAATAGCACATGGAGAAGGGAAAAATGGTTCTCAACAGATCACGCGAATCAATCAACATGCTCCAGCAAAAAAAAAAGGACAACATGGCCCAAGCAAGAAACATTTGTAACATACTGTTTGCACCTAAAGCGACCAAAAGCAACAAAATAACCAAAAGTTTTAAGCTTTTAGGAACATTTTTCCATACCTGCCAGTTTGCTTGAGCATGTCAAGCATATTGGTCTGAAACACGTGATCCACAGCCTCAACACTAACGCCAGTACCACTCTGAGGCATTGCGAAGACATCGACCACACGTACAGTGTACTCATCCACAAACTCACCCAGCATCAGACCCATCACTTCCATAGGCACACCTGCCCTACCTATTGTTTTTTTTCATTCAATTGAGTCAAAGTTAAATAGTGTTTCATCAGTAGGCTAACAAATCGGAACCATCAATTTAATAGATTTAGTGTGTACCGTGTTTGAGCATCTTCAATAGGGCGAGGGATGAGATATAGACTTGCTCCGACGTATCGAGCGTAGGAGAATCCGGCGGAGGATGGCCGAGGGCTCCTCCAGCTCCGGCAAACATCCGATGAAGCCTCTCCATTCCAGACATATAATTTATTTCAGCTGATCTGCTTAATTTTTCCCCTTTTCGTGCGAGAGGGTTCGATTTGATGATTTTTAAGCTGGCTTTCGTTTGCGACACGACAAAGTATGGTCACTCCGATTCCGACCTTGCAATTACGTCCCTCAACTATTTCGAATTAAAATCCACCCCTTCGAAATTTCTAATTATCATAACATCCCAGGAAATAAACAAAATGCTTAAACCTTCCTTCAATCAAGAATTCTACTTCGACTTTCTTTCAAATTGAGGTGCACTAGCAAATATGTCTTACACTTCTTGACAAGCTCCAATAATATTAATTAATTTTATGATGTTAATGTTATGATTCTCGTCTCGAAGTCGTATATGTAACTTATGTATATATTATTTCGCACTAATCTCTTTCCAATTTTTGTATTCCACTCCGTATTTCAATAACGATTCATTAATACATCCCACATTTTTTAAAACACTAAATATTTACTATGATTTCATTAAACAAGTGTTTAAAAAAAAAACTAATTAGTTACGGCACGCAAATATAATACAGATTTTTTTCTACATAATTAGTGTAATTAGTTTTTTTATTGAAATAATTTTTTAACAAAATGTAATGATATTTATGTGTTTTAATTGTGGGGGAAATAAAACGATTGGAATACGGAGTGGAATACAAAAAGTGGATATAATTCTCCCTTGCTTTCGCCCACACATACATACCATTATAATTGCTTCTCTCATTACACAACAAATTCGTTTATATGAACAAACAACCACCTATGGATCAGCAAACTTGCGCCGACGACGCCACGGAAATCAAGAAAGAGCTTTCGCATCATCGTCGCCGAGAGATAATATAGAACCACTGTCTCACGAGGCAGGTAAGAAGTACTTTTACCCAGCCGTAGGAGATGATTAAGGAAATTTTATGCCGTGCTTAGGTTGACCGAGCGCCGGCGGCGGCGTCGCCGGCGACGACGGCGGTGGATTTCTCGGGACGACGGGCAAAACAGGAACGCCGTGTTGGATAGGTTTAGGACTTATCGGAGCCTTGGAGCTAGGGACTGGATTAATAGGCTGGTAATCTTGCAAGCTTATTTCTCCTTCCACGCCTTCACCTTTGTTGTAAGGAGAAACGTCGTCGTTTCGCTGCTGCAGGCGACCGCGAAACATGTCTGCAAATGTGAGAACATGTCTGAACTGAGGCTTTGTAATAAACGACTACAACTGCGAAAATGGGAAAAAAAAACCTGGATTTGTTGAAGTGCTTCCTTTAGAGCGTCGTCCATGGCATGACACTAGCGTAGCAGTTGATATGAACATGAATAAGATGATGTTATTAAGGCCCTTCATTTCATTCTATGCATGCAATGGAATAGACACAACACAGATTGGTCTTAGACTTTATAGAGGGATCTTTTTCTTGGATTTAACGGTCACCTTCATAGCTGTCTATATGTATGCCGATGAAGGGAGGAAAGGAAAAGACGTGAGGGTTTTAATTTTCTGCTTAACTAGCTAGCTTTGAAGAAAAAGTAGTAGTGATAGTAGATAGACGTAAATTGAATTGAATGAGTTATTACATCATGAGTTGGGAAGAGAAGTAAATGCTCAACAGCTGTGGACTGCGAGCCCTTTCTTTTTTCAATCAGGTTTTCCAGAGTTTCAGCCTTTTCTAATATATATTGGGTTTCTAAATATATAACACGCCACTTTTTAATTTTATTTTTATTCCTTACACTACAAAACTAGTTGATGTGCTAGACTTCACGGTGCATTTGTGTATATCTTATCTTAGCATTTGTTATGGTGCATTTGTATATAACTTCACGATTCACACGCATGGTAAAAATATATATTAGCCTATATTAATCTCTTCTAGGATGGGCCTGGCAGAATTTTTGCCCAATAATGCATCAGGTTAATTGGGCCTAGGCCCAACGACCAAAGAGGGTCAATTCATTACCAAGATAGAATCTTGAGACGGTAATAATTCCTGGAATTCGTCTCTCAACGATATATACATCACAAGTCACAACAATACTATTTTACATATAAATTGATTGAGATTGACCATAAACACAATTTAATATTTACAGACGCGGATTAACTTACCCACCAAACGAGAATCTTGCAAGCCTTTGAGGACAATCAACGCTGAAATCAATAGGTCAACGTCATGGGATAAATGGACTTGTAGACGATGTAATGAGGAAGGTAAGAACACGGCGATCTTCGCCGGCGCTTAGGCTTATCCACAAGTTTGGTGCTTGGTTGGTTTAGGTAGGCATAGCTGCTCTTTGTCCACCTGCGTTGTTTTCAAGATAAGGTAAGGTAACTCATAACTCACAAGTATTGCTTGTTCATAGGATTTTTTAGCAATGATTTTTCTGCTAACCAATCCTTAATGCCGCCCATGGCCTCATCTTTCACTGGGTTGTCGTTATTTCCGTCGATTTCTTGATCCTTATCCTCCAAGGATGATTTGAATTGCTGGTAGTCGTGGTCCTGCAAAAAAAAAGAAGATGGTGCGCTCACAATCTGTTTGATGGAAGTACCCAGAGAAAATGGTAAAATCGTCAGAATTTCTTCTTACAGAGAGATTGCGCAGCCTACGGCGGGCGGCAGCTTTGACGGCGGCGTAGAGATGATCTTCTTCAGCAATTCGCTTCTGTTTCCAGTAATTTGCAATCTCTTGGTTGGTCACTGAGCTTTGTTCTGCCTTTGACACTGCCATTTTCTTCTTCTTTTCTTTCTTTTCTTGCTTCAGATTTCGCCGGCGATGATAAGCGTACGAGTTTTTAATTTCTTCTGCAGAGCACTGCGAGAAATAATAAGAGGTAGCGAAGACGCTTATTGTTGTTATTGGTGAGTTTGTCCGGCGAATAATTTGTAATAAATAAATCGAGCAATTTGCCAATTTGCTATAATTGTAAAGATAAGTAATGATAAAAAAATGTTTATGGTGATAGCGTCAAGCTGCCAACTTCCAACGTATGTTGTGGTCTTGCTTTCGTAATTCTATAAGATGATTAGAAGAAAAGTTAACAAAACATTAAAAAAGAATTACGTATATATTACGATGGTGCAGTGTAAAGATATGTAATAAAAGAATACCTTTCAGTTCTGCTCCGAATGAGTGATCGATATTGGACAACCTTTATTTTTGTTTTGTCCTAAACAAATCAAAGCAAGTTGCGACAAAGAAGCACAAGATTAGACGATGACTATTGAAGAAAAAGATAGAAAGCTACACTCAACGACCATAGAAATGGAGAGACTATATATAGTAATTACTATTCCATCCTGCTAATTTATCACATTTTTCCATTTCGGACGTCCCACTAACTTTATCACATTTTCTTTTTAGGTAAAAAATTATCACAGACAATATAATAATATTAAATATTCTTAAAAATCATGTCAAAATATACACTTTTTTACCTTTTCATTGTACTATATTATTATAATAATGTCACCTTAATATCCGTACCCACCAAGAAATGTGATAAAAATCAGGTGACGGAGGGAGTATATTTTAGTGTAAGAAATACATAAGACTATAAATATCAACTAAGTTCCACCAAGTCATCAGATGACGCGCTCGGCAATTTGACACGTGTCGTCATTTTTCTATTTCCCATGATAGATGGGAATTAATCCAACGGCTCAGATTAGATAACGTTAGGGTTTCAACTTCGTCGTCGACTATAAGTAAGCCACCCTTTTACTGTCGCAAGTTGAGTGCGGTTCAGTATTTCTGCCTCCGAAAAAGAAAGAAAGATTTGCTTTCCCCTTAATCGCATTCAGCGGATTTCATCCCATTCTTACGTAGAACGTGCCAAAAATGGCTCAGATTCAGGTTCTGCAGCAGAATGTGGCGGCGTTGCCGATTGGAGTTGCAGCGCCGATGGTTGGTGGCGGCGCTGCGGCGAACGTTCCATTCGGCACGACGGCGCTTTACGTCGGTGATTTGGATTTCAACGTCACGGACGCAGCTCTTTGATGTGTTCAATTCGGTTGGTCAGGTTGTTTCCGTTAGGATTTGTAGGGAAATGACATCGAAGAGGAGCCTCGGGTATGGATACGTCAGTTTTAGCAATTCGCAGGATGGTGAGTTTTATGGCTGACGTTTGATTGTCTTTTATTTTTTTATTCATTTTCTTGTGGATTTGCATGCATTGTAGTGTTCTTAACGATTGGGCAGATTTGTGTTATTCCTTGTATGTATATAGTTTCTGGAATAGAAGGTGTAAATCATAAACTGCCAAGTGTTTGTCTCAATTTAGCTAAGCTGAATGTTCTGAAAACTTACTTGGATCCTTCTAATGTATTCTATCTGACAGTCAAACAACCATTTACATTTTACTGAACAACCTTTTTATGTGGAAGATAACGGTGAAGCATGTTTTGGACAATCAACGGCTTAATGTGTTGGTTTGACTTGCCAATGCAAATTTTTTAACCTTTCGAACTGCAATATCTATGATAGTTATATGTTTAATACAAATTTCAGCTGCAAGAGCCATTGATGTTTTGAACTTTACTCCTCTCAATAACAAATCAATTCGGGTCATGTATTCCTCGCCGGGATCCTAGTATTAGAAAAAGTGGAACAGCGAATATCTTCATCAAGGTCGAAATCTCAACCCCCCCCCCCCCCCCTGCAGTAATTCTGTAAAATGCTTGTTATGTTAAGCCTTCAGCAAATTTCTTGTGCAGAATGTGGACAAATCAATTGATAACAAAGCACTCCATGACACTTTTACTAGCTTTGGCAACATTGTCTCGTGCAAGATAGCTACTGATCCTAACGAACAATCTAAGGGCTATGGGTTTGTACAGTTCGATTCCAAGGATGCTGCAAAGAATGCAATAGACAAGTTAAATGGCATGCTTATGAATGACAAGCAAGTGTACGTTGGGCGTTTCCTTCGTAAGCAGGACAGAGATAGTGTCTTCCATAAGGTCAAGTTCAACAACGTATACGCGAAAAATCTTGCTGACTCCACCACTGATGAGGACCTGTATTTGAAGAATATGGAACTATAACAAGTGCTGTAGTAATGAAGAGTGTGGATGGGAAGTCAAAATGTTTTGGATTTATTAATTTTGAAAACCCCGATGATGCTGCTAAAGCTGTAGACGCTCTTAATGGAAGAAAAGTTGATGACAAGGAGTGGTTTGTTGGAAAGGCTCAGAAGAAGCCTGAGAGGGAGCAAGAACTGAGAAGTCAATTTGAGCAACAGAAAAGGGAAATTGTTGATAAGTTTCAAGGTCTTAATCTGTACATTAAGAACTTGGATGACAAACGATGAGAAGCTCAAAGAACTTCTTTCTGAGTTTGGTAATATTAAGTCATGCAAGGTAAGTTAATGTGATCCTTCGAACTTAGACGATTGTATTCTTATTTTTCCCCTTTTATGCTGATTACGGCGTTGTTATTTCAGGTCATGCATGATCCTAACGGAGTCAGCAGAGGATGTGGGTTTGTTGCCTTTTCAACTCGGGAGGAAGCTTACAGAGCTGTGAGTTCACCTCAATGATTATTCTATATATGATTTTTATGTCAACCCAATGGCTGAGCTGAGCAAACTATTTATTTTTGAGATGTTTAGCTCACTGAGATGAATGGGAAAATGGTAATAAGCAACCACTCTACGTTGCTCTTGCACAGCGTAAGGAGGACCGAAGAGCTAGATTGCAGGTAAATTCTGCTCCCAAATTCTTCTGACACCTTACCAAGTTCTCTGTATGCTTGTTCTAAGAGCCCATTATCCATACTATTACTAGAATTTTTTTTTCAAAACTAGTCAAGCCTTACCCTTGACTGTATCGTTTTCACACGCCCCGTTGGTGTTCATGAGTATTGAATCACCCAGCATAAACATGATCATTTTCTACAAAGTGAAACTTCAACGTCTATTATCCTTTCAGGCTCAATTTTCACAAGTGAAGCCAATGGACCCAGGGCAACAGTTTTTCTATGGCCGAGCTCCCCCTGCCATAATACCACCTCAGGTAATCAGTTATTTTCTTTCGGTTTTGTGGCTCTAGTGAGCATCTACATACCGTGTTTCGTAACTACATCGACACACACGTTCAACAAAACTTGGTCAGGCCGGGTTTGCTCGCAGCATCTTCACCGTGGTACGCGTCCCAGGCCAAACATCTTAGTCCCCATTGGGAAAAATCAACATCCTTTCCCAGCAACACAGCACCGCGTAAGAGCAAAAAATTTCCCTTCACGCAACACATACGAAAAAAAACACATCATCGACGCCTTTTCGTTCTTCTCCTCGTAACGCAGATCCTTTCCTCTAGTGGAAGGACGCATCGTTCCCCCCACGGAGTTCGCTATGAATCTGACGGGACGATGTCCGTTCCTTACAACACGCCCAGCATGCCATTCACAGCACTCACGTCTGCGCTCGCCCATGCTTCCCCCGAACAGCAGAACGGTGAGAAATGCTCCACGCCCTATTTTTATTCTTTAGTTCGTTCAATTATCGTATCATCTATTCGTCTGTGGCCACAGCTATTGGGTGAGAACTTGTACCCCTCGTGGATCAACTGGCCCACGAGCACTCTGCCAAGATTACAGGCATGCTTTTGGAGATGGACAAGACTGAGGTGCTTCATCTGCTCGAATCGCCCCATGCCCTGAAATCTAAGGTGGTCGAAGCCATGGACGTGCTACAGAATCTGAGCAGCCCAACCGAGCAGCTCAGGTCACTTTCTCTCTCTGACAACCTCGTCAATTGAGACTGTTTTTTCGCTAGTCGTCTGAATCCAGTTTTTTGCTAGTCTTGAGGGGATTTGGATAATACCTTTGTTTTAAATGTTATCTTTAGAAATTATTCTTATTTCTTCCGATTAATTAATATTATTTTCGCAACTCATCGTAGACGTTTTGGGGATTTTGTTTGGATCGTCGTTTACGATAGTCTCCACATTTCGATTCGATTCAGGCCTGTTTTATGGAAAAAGGAAAATTTTTTCTGAGAAGAGTGATTTGAAATCCCTTTCCCTCCAAAGTGTTGTCTGCTGTTGACGAACCCCACCATCTATGGTATTACGTACAATGGTTAGTGTTAGTGTTTCCAATCCAACTGTATTGACATTATCGAATAAGTCTATTTTATGAGATTTCAAGATTGACAATGGCCGTCAGCAAGATTCTATTTTTATTTGACTTTTGTTTGCCTTCTATTTCTTTTATAATATATGAGAAACTGAGGTTACATTATATGGGGTGCTTGGGCTTCAGTGTGACATTATATTATTGTATCCCCCCAATTCTCTTGTATTCATTCGCTTTTTTCCGACAATGCATAGTATGAACATCCCTGTTATATAGTCAAAAGTTGCAGTAGACACAGACGATTTTCAAGGTTTGGGATGGGATGGGACGACAAAAACGCATTCTATCTCATCGTAAAAGCCAAAAAGCAAGATGAATCAGAATTAAATATAATCAGATGGATAAATTCTCAGTTTCTTTCTTTCTCCTTGGTTGCAAGAAGACATTTGTAAGAAGAAAGAAACCGATAGCTTAAACTACAGAAATGATACGACCGACTTGGTGACGACGACCTTAGTAGCTTAGCATATGTCTCAAGATGGACATATTTTTTTTATGTGTCAATTAAGTTCTAGAAATTACCATATAAAGACATAGTCAGAATTATCTTCCTAGTTCTGGCCTCAAAGGGAAGAGCTCAAGGGTTCTTCTATCTTCTGCTGCTTTATTATTATCATCCTCTTCTTCGCAATAAATGCCCATGCTCTGCACTTTCTCTTGTACGGATTCTTCCCCTCTATTTCTTCTCCCTGTAAGTAATCTTTCCATTGTTGTATAACAAGACATTTAAGAGATGTTGCATTATATATCTCACCTTAATGACGGAGGACGACAGAGAAAAAGCAGTAGCAACAGCATTATCATCAGTAGAAGTGCGATTATTTCCCGCCAGGCTTAAGTTGTTAGTATTATTATTACAATTAGAAGAACGTTTCTGCTTCTGTCTCTCACGAGCCTTATGATTCTGAAACCAGTAGAACACATTCTTCCCTTCGATCTTCCCATATTTCCCTAACTGGGCAGTTATCTGCTCAATCTGCTGAGCATTTGGCGTGCGCATACCACTCTTATACAGCATCTCTAATATTCCTATCTGCTCTTGCGTTGGGTTCCACCTCGTACCTCCCGCCGCCGCCACTTGCTGCCGGCGCCGCCGAAGAAAGTTGCATGAGAAGTAAAAACGTAAGCAAACACAGCCCAGTTCGTATAGTATACAATAGGCTCTAGAGATTATTACCTGATGATGAGACGCTTCTTCTTTCTTGTCGTAATAAACTGGGGAGGAGGACGAGGAAGAAGACCCTAATGGAGTTCTTTGCTGGCGGCCATTTTCAGGCCTGATGAAGCTCTTCAGGTCGAAGCTTTTGGCGTCGGCGCCGGCGGAGGATGGGCTAGCCTTTGGCGCGAGTGGTCTGAGCCGCTTGCAGCCGAGGGTTAGGGAGGTGGGCTCGTGCTGATGATAGTTGTTCCACAGTCCACGTGTCAGCTGATGAACCTTCGTCATGCTCTGTTGATGGATTCCCATCTGTGTGAGAAAGAATATATGAATCTTGATGATGATCACCGAATGTTTTGGATATATATATGTATGTGTGTGTGTATATATAGGGAAAGGAATGATGTTTTGATTGTTATTTATGATGGGGGAAAAGGTGGAGTGGATTTTCATTTTGGGACAAGTAGTAAAGGTAGTGGGAATATAATAAGTTATGGATTTAACAGAAGACCAAATGATGAGATGAGGTTGACTTGTGATTATTCTTTCCTTTTGTTAAAAAATCTCTTTTAAAGTAGCGTAGAATAAAGTAGAGCACGTATTGAATTTGCATTTGCTTTTTTTTTTTTCTCATTTTTCATTCTTTCTAAATTCTAGTTGTCACTCACGGCCATCCTTGTAGAAGATATGTATCGTAAATATCCCGTCATATTTTTTTCTGTAATAATTGGCCACTAACTTCGTTTTGACAAAATTGAAATCTTCGACGTCAAATGTTTCCTACACATACGATATATGGTAGGTATTATTGTATGCTTCCAACTAGAATTCGATGCTTTTTTTGCCGGGCGATGAAGACTATGTTGGGTAATAAAATCGACGACACGTACTTGCATAACCTAAAAATGAAAAAATAAGTATATGTGATTTAGAAGAATGTAATAATAGTTTTTGTATGCATACGTATATATAGACGACTACGATCGTGGGATGATGTCCATGCGTGTGGTTGGGTTGTCTAATCAAAGCTTGTTTTGTTTCTTACTTTTCATCATAACTTGTCCTATGCTTTTCGGTGGACTCTTCACACTTTCTCTAGCTTTTGCAAAGTTAGAGTATAGTGAGTGACACCAAAAATAAATATGAAATTTTATGTAGTATATCTTCTTTGTATAACACGTAGTACTTTTTTATTTAATTACTAGAGAAACTTGCACGATTTGTGGTACGGGGAGCAATGGAATCCAGTATAATATTTCACTTTATCTTCAACACGATATAATATGCTGATATTGTATAATGGATATATGCGTTTTTGAAAGTAGATATGTATGGATGTTATAGGCTAATTTTGATGGTTTAGGCACAGACAACCAAATCTGACTGAAAACCCTTTGTGTTTAAATATAATGCTATTTTGTGTCTTTTTTTATCATTGGGAACTGTTGTTCCAATTTCCCAAATAGTATAAATCCACCACCTCACTTTTTGTGACAAAATTAAAATAAAAATTTTATACAAGTCTTAGCATGGTGTAAAACTACTTTAATTATTGTGTGTGGTATGTGGAAGTAATATTGGTGCATGATAGCTAGCTGGGTCATCTACGCATCACAATTAGTTCTGATCAAAGAAGACATCATTATAGTTTTAATTGTAAATTGCGTAATAATAGTATATAAAACTCTATTGCACGGTACTATTTTCAATGTGTGTACAGAGAATTTTATGGTGCTCACATACGTGGGCACCTGTCGATGTGGCACTGATTCGTGCCATGTCGACATGCCACATCAATATTTGATGATACATAACACTAATAAACACATTCTAGGGGTCACTGCTCGACATATCGGACGATGATGTGACGTATTTATGCCCACAGATCAATACCACATAACATGTGCCACATAAAGCGTAAACATGCCACATCATCGTCCGAAATGTCGACCAATAACCCATAGAATGTGTTAATGAGTGTTATGTATCATCAAATGTTGATGTGACATGTCGACATGGCACGAATCAGTGCCACATCGACAGGTGCCCACGTAAGGTGCTCACATAAGGTGAGCACCATAAAATTCCTCTTCTGTGGGTACATATATATATATATATATATATATTTATAAATAGCTTTAGGGCTAATATCAACTAATAAGGAATAAAATAAAGTTCATATATGATACATTATTAGCTTAAGATTTTGGATGAACTTCACGACTATTGACTAGAAAATCTTCATAAATCTTGCATCCTCATATTAAGACCACGTATTATGATGCTTGTGCATGTGCCTTCGGACAGCGTATCTTAATGGTAGTGACAAAAAATCACTAAACATTGACATTTAGAAGGTCTTAAATTCAAAGTATTAATTCCTAACCCTCATTTGAAGATTTTATAATTAACATGCTACCATGAAATGTTGAACTTCCAATCAATTTTTATTTTTTGGTCTATCTCTATACTCATGCAAATATGGGTAGCACGTGGAATATCATTGCCTTTGATTGGATTTACCAGCCAATAAACCTTTCTTGTTATTTTCCGACTATAATCAGTGACAATAAAAATGAATGTAAAAGAAATAATTTCAGTCAAAAAGTTGTTTTGAATACAATCATTAATTCACTCTTTGCATTTCTACATTTTGTTCGTATTTATATTATAATCTATTTATATCCGTGAGATAAAATAAAAACACTTTGCCAAGCATATTTGTCCTTTAAAAAACTGAAAGTTTTGACAGATTATTTTAGTGCTAATTAAGTTTCAGGTCCCAAAAGAAGTTTTAAGTTAGGTTTCAAGCTCCTGTCAGAAATTTTTAGGATTAAGACCCGATTTTTGTAAATTTAGAGATAAGGACCTAAAATTTACGCAAGTACTGTTATACAGCGTATATGAACTGGTATTGGACTATCGTTTTCTGTTATACAGAACAATGAAGTGGTAGTGCAAAACGATGAATTGGTAGTGTAGAATCATGAGATACTGCAGGTCCATGAAGTGGTACTACAGAACGATGAATTGGTACTGCAGAACCATGAAGTGGTACTGCAGGTCCATGAAGTGGGTCCATGAAGTGATACTGAAAAACACTTAACTATATTGGATCCTTAAAACTAAAAATTATATGACATGCATGAAACCTAAATGAAACTTATGTTGGAGCCTGACATCATATTACTGCGTCCCACCTGCAAAATATATTCACTCATAAAAAATATGGTTGTTACAAGAAAAGATGTCTCATCTACCTACATAACTTCTATTATCGCCAACAAATTCCCTATAATAAATAGTTCGGTTAACTTTTTAACTGTTCTCACACATATATATTCTAAGCTAGTATGATAGGACGGATTAATCATCGGTCAAAGAAAAAGTAAGAATGAAAATTCGAATACGATGATAAAGTAAATAGGGCCCCACACAGTGGAAGCAAACGGTGAGAATCCATTATTATTAGTAAGGATAAAGACAATGCTATCATTGGCACGTGTCTGTAGGGCACAAACTCACCAACAATGCATAAACAATATCGAAAATTATATTTAAATATATGATGTCACGCTTGGCTTAAGTTTCAAATTTTACATAATCATACAATCATATTGAAATTTTGAAATATTGTCCCGGTTACATATATGTAGCTATGCAAATCTCACTAAAAACTATCTTTTTTTATATATAAAATAGTTTTGAAGTTACATTTTAACTCAAAATAAAGTAACCTTTCAAAAGTCTAAACTGAGATCAAGAATATACTACCTCCAATTTTTTTAGGTATCTTTTAAGGTTTTTGCACTCATATTAAGAAATAAAATAAATGTCTAATATATCCCTAATTAATTGCTTAAGACTATTTAATATATTCCACTTAATAATATTTAAAAGGGTAAAACTGGAAATATGATAAATATTTGTCTTGAAATCTGTAAAACGACAACTAATTAGAAACAAAATTAAAGAGCTAAAACGACATGTAAATAAAATCGGAGGGAGTACGCGATATTCAATATTTATGACATGCACTGAATTTTTCTTGTAAGAAAATGTCTAGGTAAAGATACATCTATGTTGGTAGGTGGCCTTGATGTCGGACGCACATGGTCTTTGACCATTCAAAGGAAAAAGCATTGAAATGAAAAAGTTGCTATTCATCTATCAGGCGCCGAGTTATTAGATCAAATGAGACGGCTTTACATTTTCTTCTATTCTCACGGGCAAATGAGGCAAACACTTCTCTATAAATAGCCTCATTCGCAGAAGAAGCAAAACACCACAGTCTACAAATCATCTCGTCTCCGATTTATTTCTTGTATAGCCTACTCCTTATATTTTGTAGCTGCTTTTGTATCACGTCAGTGTACGTGTTTGTAATCTCTCCATATAATAAAGAAGTTCTACCCTCCGGCCCGTGGACGTAGGTCATTCTGACCGAACCACGTAAATCTCGTGTCACTGTCCAAATTTATTTTTCGTCTGTTTTATTTATTATCGTCATTTCTTGGGCAAAATATTATCGGGGATTTCCGCATATCCTAACAAATTGGTATCAGAGCCAACCCGATTTATTTTTAGCCATCATGACGATAACAAAAATGTCAATTGAAAAGTTCGACAGAAACGTCAACTTTGCAATGTGGAGTCTCAAGATGGAGGCTATACTCATTCAAGACGGTTGCGAGGTGGCGCTTGAAGGCGCAAAGAAGAAACCGACCGAAATGAAGGACGATCAATTTAATGAATTGGACAAGAAAGCCAGATCGGCTATTATCTTAAATCTCTCTTACGAGGTTTTACAAGAAGTTGCCACGGAGACGACGGCCATGGGTATGTGGGATGCGTTAAAAGCTATCTACATGAAGAAAACTAAGGAGAATCGGCTTTATTTAAAGCAGAAGCTATACAGTATGAAAATGACGGAAGTACTTCTATTCTTCGCATCTCGATAAATTCGATTCTATCATTATTGATTTGGCGAACGTAGAAGTTAGTGACGGATGAAGATCAGGCCATAATATTGTTGTGTTCCCTTCCCACGTCTTTAAAGCATTTTCGTGACACCATAATCTATGGAAAAGATACGATATCGTATGCTAGTGTCAAATCTGCTTTACAATCGAAAGAACAGATAGACAGGGATATTACGGGAGAAACAAGTGGTAGCCAGGCAGAAGGCCTGTTTGCACGGGGAAGACCAGAACGTAGAGACGCTGAAAGTAGCAGATCTAAAGAAGGTCGAAATCCAGGTACAGAAATAAAGTCTATAATTTTTACAAGAAAAAGGACACATTAAAGCTGATTGTTTTAAATTAAAAAATAAGGAGAAAAATAATCAGCAATTTAATAAACCCGCCGAAGCTAGTTTAGCTGCTGATGAGAGCGATGAAACTACTTTTGTAGCAACTGCAAATATTGTTAGGTCTGATAATGAGTGGATCTTAGATTCGGGTTGTTCTTACCACATAAGTCGGTGTCGGGATTATTTTCCCACATATGAAAAATTTGATGGTGGATATGTTTTAATGGGAAATGATGCTCCGTGTAAAGTTGTTGGTAAAGGCACTGTTAGGATCAAGATGTTCGACGGAATCATCCGAACACTCACAGAAGTCAGACATGTTCCAGATATGAAGAGAAATCTTATCTCTTTAGGCACACTTGAATCTCAAGGGTGCAGGTTCTCAGGTGAATGTGGAGTTTTAAAGATTGCCAGAGGTGCCCTTGTCGTGATGAAAGCTTGCAGGTCTGGAAATTTATATATTTTGCAGGGAACAACTGTTACAGGTTCCGCTGCAGTTTCGACATCCCCGGAGGTTGATACCACGAGATTATGGCATATGCGACTTGGACACATGGGAGAAAAAGGCTTGACGACTTTAAGCAAGCGGGGCCTATTGTGTGGTCAAAGTACTGGTAAGATGGACTTTTGCGAACATTGTATTTTTGGGAAGCAGAAACGAGTCAGCTTCAATTCGCCAGCAGTCCACAGAACGAAAGGTACTTTGGACTATATTCATTCTGATGTATGGGGTCCTTCTCGTGTTCCGTCCAAAGGTGGTGCAAGATATATGTTGACTTTCATTGATGATTTTTCAAGGAAAGTCTGGGTCTATTTTCTTAAACAGAAAAGTGATGTTTTCCTAACGTTTAAACAATGGAAGGCTTTGATTGAAAAGCAGACAGGAAACAGATCATTGCGGACAGATAATGGCTTAGAATTTTGCGGAAGCGAGTTCAATGAGTTCTGCAAGAATGAAGGAATTGCTCGACATCACACTGTTCGAATGACGCCTCAACAAAATGGTGTTGCCGAGCGCATGAACCGGACGCTTCTAAAAGAGCTCGATGTATGATCTTCAACGCTGGGTTGACAAACGATTTTTGGGCTGAAGCTATCGCCGCAGCATGTTATATTGTCAACCGTTCACCGTGTTCACCGATCAATTTCAAGACTCCTGAGGAAGTTTGGTCAGGTACTCCTGCTGATTACTCGAACTTAAGAATATTTGGGTGCCCAGCTTATATGCACGTAAACGAGGGAAAGTTAGAGCCTAGAGCTAAAAAGTGTATTTTTCTCGGTTACGCTTCAGGGGTGAAAGGATATAGACTATATAATCCTGATCCCAAGTCACCCAAATTTATAATTAGCAGAGATGTTACTTTTGACGAGTCTTCTATGTTACATGCTTCAAAAGAGTCTACTAATCCTTTTAGTCAAGAAAAGAAGGATAGTGTACACAGTGAGGTGGAGCTCGAGATCAACAAAGATCCTTCAGATGGTCCTGCTACGAGTTCAACAGATCAAGAGGATGAGCCAGAACCTGATTCAGATCCTGTTGAAGATGACAGCACCGAGCAGAAATATTCTATAGCCAGAGATAGGGAGAGACGGGAGATTCGACTACCACAACGGTACGTAAATTTAGTTTCGTACGCTTTATCAGTGGCGCAAGAAACAGGTGGAGGCGGCGAACCTTCTACCTATTCGGAGGCAATAAGCGATGATACTTCTGATAAGTGGCTGGTAGCGATGAATGAAGAAATGGAGTCTCTGCACAAGAATGGTACTTGGATACTTGTGCCGCCGCCGCAGAAAAAGAAAATAGTCGGATGTAAGTGGGTCTTCAAGAAGAAAGAAGGTTTATCTAGTACGGACGATGCAAGGTATAAGGCACGATTAGTCGCAAAAGGCTATAGTCAGGTACAAGGTGTTGATTTTAATGACGTTTTCTCACCTGTTGTTAGACATAGCTCTATTCGTGTATTACTTGCATTCGTTGCCATGTATGATTTGGAGTTAGAACAGCTTGACGTCAAGACGGCGTTCTTACATGGAGATTTAGATGAACAGATTTATATGAAGCAACCTGAAGGCTTCATAGTTGAAGGAAAGGAAGACCAAGTTTGTCTACTGAAGAAATCCTTATATGGATTAAAGCAGTCTCCAAGACAGTGGTATAAACGTTTTGATTCTTTCATGTTGGGTCATGGTTTCTCCAGGAGCAAGTATGATAGTTGTGTTTACTTCCGGAAGTTAAATGACAGTTCGTTCATTTATCTATTGTTATATGTTGATGACATGCTCATTGCGGCTAAGAATCTTGCAGAAATTCACCAGTTGAAGGCCTTATTGAACGGTAAATTTGAGATGAAAGATTTGGGAGCAGCTAAGAAGATTCTTGGTATGGAGATTAGACGTGATAGATGAGCTGGTAAGTTGCACCTGACCCAGGAAAGTTATCTCAAGAAGGTTTTGGAGCGTTTTGGCATGAACGATGCCAAACTAGTCACTACTCATCTAGCTAGCCATTTTAGGCTAAGCGCTTCTCAGTCACCATCATCAGATGAGGAAGAAGCGTACATGGCACGAGTTCCCTACTCGAGTGCAGTCGGCAGTATTATGTATGCAATGGTATGTACACGTCCTGATATTCACAGGCTGTTAGTGTTGTTAGCAGGTATATGGCTAATCCAGGGAAAGACCACTTGCAAGCAGTGAAGTGGATTCTCAGATACTTGAAGGGTACTCTAAGCTTTTGTTTGGAGTTTGGCAGAAACAGTGATACTCTCGTGGGCTTCGTTGATTCAGAATACGCATGTGATCTCGATAAACAACGATCTCTTACTGGTTATGTATTTTGTATTGGAGGTTGTGCCGTTAGCTGGAAAGCAACTCTACAGCACGTAGTGGCGTTGTCTACTACTGAAGCAGAATACATGGCGATTACTGATGCGATCAAGGAAGCTTTGTGGTTGAAAGGGTTGATCAGCGAATTAACTCAGAATCAGGGAGTTCTTACTATTTTCTGTGATAGTCAAAGTGCGATTCATTTGACTAAGGATCAGATGTATCACGAAAGGACTAAACATATTGATGTTAAGTATCATTTTATCCGTGATATCATTGCAGATAAGAAGGTGTTTATCAAGAAGATCAATACGAAGGATAATCCTGCCGATATGTTTACAAAATCTCTTCCAGTTTCCAAGTTCAAGCATTGCTTGGACTTGATTGGTGTTTCAGAAATGGTGAAGTAGCCCGTGAGGGGCTAAGGTCGGAGGGAGATAAAAGTTTTACTAAGTAAGGTGGAGTTATTTATGGAATCAAGGCCAAGGTGGAGATTTGTTGGTAGGTGGCCTTGATGTCGGACGCACATGGTCTTTGACCATTCAAAGGAAAAAGCATTGAAATGAAAAAGTTGCTATTCATCTATCAGGCGCCGAGTTATTAGATCAAATGAGCCGGCTTTACATTTTCTTCTATTCTCACGGGCAAATGAGGCAAACACTTCTCTATAAATAGCCTCATTCGCAGAAGAAGCAAACACCACAGTCTACAAATCATCTCGTCTCCGATTTATTTCTTGTATAGCCTACTCCTTATATTTTGTAGCTGCTTTTGTATCACGTCAGTGTACGTGTTTGTAATCTCTCCATATAATAAGTTCTACCCTCCGGCCCGTGGACGTAGGTCATTCTGACCGAACCACGTAAATCTCGTGTCACTGTCCAAATTTATTTTTCGTCTGTTTTATTTATTATCGTCATTTCTTGGGCAAAATAATTATCGGGGATTTCCGCATATCCTAACAATCTAATTAGCCTTTTTCAACATTGAAAGTTGATGGGAAAAGAAGCGATTAATATCATGATGTCAATTTATTTCTAATTGCGTAATTTTAAATTATTGTCACCGCTCACCGAATAATAAAGGCAAGATTCTTATTATATTAGCCATCATTGCCCTGATTGAAATCCATTTTCGATCAACGGTATCCGACAGTAGATCAAATACTAATTTTCTTAATATATAATTTTTCAATTTCTTCATTTTTCCCGAGGAAAAAAAAGAAAGAGAATGTGCGGGCTTTTAACACATCATGGCAAGAAACTCGTCATGTCTTGTAAGGAAAAAGTGGGGTTTATTTTTGTTAGAAGAGGTTGGTTTGTAAGTAAATGGATGACAGAACAAAGAGACAAGATAATAAAAGAAAATATTGAATTATTGGCACCGAATAAATATTAGATATTGAAGATGGAGATCACTATCTTGAATTTACTAATGAATACTTTTTTCCGAGATTATGGCGTATGAATAGAATAGTAGTGCAGCTTCTTTTTCGTTCACAGATTTGATATTCTTATCAAAATTAAATATAAAAAATAAGATGATATCTTAGTATACATAAGGCTTTCACATGCCAACTCGTTCGATGATTAAGTAGTTGATTCAAAATCCGATCTTTTCATAATCAACTATGTCGTCGAATTCCAAACCAACTATATTTTTTAACACGAATAATAATGATGATTGATTCAAAATCCGATCTTTTCATAATCAACTATGTTGTCGAATTCCAAAACAACTATATTTTTGAACACGAATAATAGTTGATGATTTAATTATTTGAGCCCATAATCATTTACAAGTCCCGAACGCAGAGTACGATAGCATCATTGGCCCATTCATACTCGTCTGCAATATTCTGATAATAACTTTTAAAATTTGATTATTTTTATGATTTAATTCACTTTTGTGCTTAAAAGTTAGTAGCGCGATTTACGTACGTACAGTATGATCAAGACAATCTCTGTTAAATACAGCAAAGATCAAGAAAAACTAGTTACACATCTTCCATTGTACTTCCTTCATCAAAAACATAAGCATGAGAGTTGAACTAAGGCCGGCCTGAGTTTGCCTCATCAAAGGGAACAGATTTCTTTCCATAACGCTGATCAGGGAAGAAGATATAGCATTCATAAGTGGTTGATAGGTGAGGGTTTCTTTAAGTAAGGGTTTTGGGTATAAATAAAATGTTTGTTTGGTTAGTAGTTTAAATAAACACATGTGAGGAGATGTGTTTATTTAAACCCGTTTACATGGGTTTAGAGTGATTTTATTTAAACCAATGGTTTAGATAAACCAACGAAGCAAACACACTAAGTGCTCGTTTGGTTGAGAAGTTTATATTTAGGAGGGTTTAAATAAGTAAGGGTTTATATAAAACAAATTAATGGGTATAAATAAAATGCTTGTTTGGTTAGTGGGTTAGATAAACACATGTGAGGGGGTGTGTTTATCTAAACCCATCTGCATGGGTTTAGAGTGGTTTTATATAAACCCGTGGTTTAGATAAACCTGCGAACCAAACACACTAAGATATCATAAACCCACCTTTAAAATACCTAAACCCTCCAACCAAATAAGCACTTAACATGTTTTAAACCCAAGTTTAAAATTATTAAACCCATCCAAGCACTTAGTTAACCCTAAAATCAAGGAAAAAAAAATTACCTGCTTCCCAATAGTGAAAGGAACGTATCGGAACTTAATCATGTGCATTATCTGCCTCTTCATCGTCGAAACGAATAGAACCAACCAGTAAAACAGCAAGATTGGCCAAAACACGGGCACGTCGAAGGCGCTGAAGAATGTAAGAACGAAGGCGATGAAGAAGGCCCTCGTAATCGAATGCCTGTAATCGAAAACTGAGACCATTATCAACTATCAAATGAAATATGAGAACTGTATCAGTTTTGTGCACATTTTCTTGTGCAATTTTACTCATGCATGATGAACTGAGAGGCCAATTCAAGAAATCCACAAATGGTTCAACAGAACGCATAAAGTTCCCAGAAAATCGATGCCCAAGAAGCAGAATTAGGAGAACTGAATGTGCTATCAACAATCAAAGGACAATCAGAACTGTATCAGTTTTGGCACATTTTCTTCAGCAATTTTACTCATGAATAACTGAACTGATAGGTGAACTCCTTCAAGCAAAAGCAACCCATAAATGGTTCAACCAAATGCATAATTTTTCCCAGATAAAGTCTACCCTAAAAAAGCAAATTAGCTTGAAAACTCAAATCTATAATCCATCCATTGTCGCCTGTGGAGCTGCTTATTGCAACTGCTACAGTAGACAAACTATCATCGTTATGCAATACCTAATTAGTGACTGAACCAGACAAGCAAATCCAACTCACCAGAACTTGAATTCAGGCAAGCGGCGAACGAACGATCGGAACTCATCCGACCCGCGCGCGGGCATCGACGTGCCGGCGTGGAGCTCGGGATCGACTTGGGGAGAGAGGAACGATATCATCAGCTGAAGGACGCATATCCCGAGCGCGTAAGTGATGATGTAATAGGCCTGCACCACGTACACGCGCAGCGCGTACAGGCACGCGATCCCCGCGAAGAAGATCCATCGGTGCGTGTTAGCTGTGTGACGCCGGCTGCGGCGGAGGTCGGAACGTCGTCGTCGCCGGCGGTTCCGCTATCGGTGCTCATCATTTATTTTTACCGTTTCTTTTCGGCGCTGTTGAGTGTTGTTGGGTAGTAATCATGATATAACAAATGGGCCGACGCCAAAAGCCCAATTATCTAATTTGGGCCGAAGCCCGCGTTTTTGCTTATTCATACTCAAATCTAAATATTTCTAAGAATTTATAGCGAAAGAAGTAATCATATGTTGTAATGACGCTGTTGTATTATGCATTAACTGGGAAATCAAATCTAATCATAGTTCGAATTCTTACAGAACCTGTCAAACATGTAATGTAACGTAGGCTTCTCTTCTATTCTCAGAAAAGCTAAAGAACGTTACACTTTTAAGACTAAACTCATACTCTCAAGTTAAACAACATAACACTTTTGCTCAGATCAAACATTTTTTTTTTACCAAAGAGCTGTTTGTGTCCTTCGCAGGCATCGTCTCTTCGCTCCGTTTTGCTGTCTCATCAACTCGATCGCCTAATTAACATAATTATCGGCGTATCGTAAGTTTCTGTGAATTCTCCATGGCTGAGTTAGCACACAATTCTTGCCAAAGAAAAAAAAAGGCTCATTACCTGATTCTTTTGCTCCTCGATCATCTGCGCCTGCAACATTTCGACAGAATAATCAAAAGGGTTCATCAAGAAAAACTCATATTATCCGTCGATCGTATGCGAAGGCTAAAATGGCCTAAACGAAAGATCGAAATCTACCACAACAATACCTGCTTCTTTCGCATCTCCTCGTTCTCCTCCTTCAACCTGGCAACTTCTTCTTCAAGCTCAGTCGTGTATGCCTTAAAATTCAAGCAACGTTATTCTCACACAGAGAAAAACAATGTAATAAAAACACAATCTTTTTCTCCTTTCTCTTAATAATTTTTACCTGCTTACGAGCCCTCGACCTCGCAGCAGATTCCCTGTTCTTGATCATCCTCCTCTGTCTTCGCTCGATCACCTTCTCCAAAGGAGCGCTTTTTCGTCCCCTCAAACCGCTGCTAAACACACAAGGAACAGGCGAAAGCGAAGACAAAGAATTCTCTCCGCCATTAACATTATTATTACCATTCCTAGCGAACGTGTCCGAAGATAAAACAGGGAGTTCGAAGCAACAGTCACAGCACCATTTCCTCCTCCTAAGCCCACCAACCCTAATCCATTATTCGGCAAGGCTAAGCCCTCAACCACAGCAGTACTACTTATCCCAACACCTCTCAATCCATGATTATTCGGTACCTCCATGGCTGAGCCATAAGCCATGCTCGGAGGTTTAGGAAGGATTTCGGGCTTCGAACGAGGGCCATCCATCGAGCCAAACGTGGCCTTACCTTCGAACCCATAACCCAATCCCTTCGCAGCTGTTATGGGGTCTTCTCTTACGACTTGGGCTCTTACGAGGAACTCCTCTAAGGTTACCTCTCCTAAGGTTGGTTCCCTGCTTGGGCGCCGAAGGCTATGTTCTTGTCCTTTGCTGACGATGATGGCCCGTTATTGCCGAACTCCTTGGCCATGTCTCGCCAGACTTCCTCGACCGTTTTCTGGCTTAGTGTTCGAGGCAAGGTAAGGGATCCTTGCCTTGTCGGAAAACTGCTGCTTTCTTGGTTGATATCGTTGCCGTTCATGTTGTTGCCGATGGTAGATCCCATGTTTTGGACATCCTCGGCGCTCCATATGCTCTTGATGAGCTCCTCCATGTTCATCGATCCATAGTCCTTGCCTATTCCGCCCACCGTGCTCTGAAACTCGTCGAAGGTTAGGGAGTATATCGAGGACTGCCGTGGTAGCGAAGGAAGCGAAGGCAGAGGTGGGTCGCCGGCGGAATTCTTGAAGTTTATGTTGCTCTCCATTTTCGAATCGATCGACCGAAAAAGTGTGTGTGTGTGGAAAATACGCCTACGCCAGATCAGATCTCGGCGGCTTTGTTGGTAAATCGCCGGGCAATGAACAGATCAGCTGATAATAATCATCAGTTGTGTCTCTGCATAGACGAGATAGAGTGGACGAACATAAACTCAAAAAGGCAAAGAGCTCAACAAAATCCACATGCTTATGAACAATAAAGACTGGCTAAGATTACGATCATGAAAAAGAAAAAACCTCACTACACAGTGCAGAAAACAAAAATCAAGGAGACAGCCCAATTCATACGAGGAAAGAAAGAAACTGTAATAGATGATAATCAAGGAAACGCAAAAGAGTTCACGTTGATTATCTTACTCTGTAATCAGATCAGTAAAGAGCACTAATCACGGAAGGACACACAGCTTCAAGAAAATGTCAGCTAATAGACCGAAAGATTAGAATTTTAGCATATAACTATACAGTGAGAGCCATAGAACTAACTATATTTCAAACAATCATCTATGTAATAAAATATGTACACCTTGGTTAAACATTTTTCTACCTCTGGCCTGCTATCAAAAAAATGAATCTTTTATCCATTTCTTGCCAAGTGTCCCTCAAATGATGGAAAGAAAGGAGGGCTATGTAATATAATCATGGCCGTTTTAATAATTTAATAATAAGCTTGAACGTGGGCCAGTAGTATGGAGGCAGGCAAGGTTGGTCGTATTCGTAGCCAATCAAGACGAGGTAAGTGCGAAGATAATGAGCCAGTACTTGTTCAATCAACGGTTGCTAATTGATCAGTAGTTTTCACGTTTTCCTTTTTTTTCCCTTTTCTTTTTCGGTTCTTGAAAGGAACATTGCGGCATGTTTAATTTAATATTCGGGTTCTGTCATACAAAAACTGTAGTTTGAAGATCATTTTCTGTAAAATTTAGAGATAAAATACCTACTTAAAAAAAAGTGGTATAAATTTTATAAGAACTGGTATAGGATGATCGTTTTGTGTTACAAACTTTCAACTTATTGTTATTTCAGAACAATGAAGTGGTATTATAAAATGAACTGGTATCAGATTATTATTAATCGGTATCGTATGATCATTTACGAAATTTCAACATGTTATTTCGGAGCACCGAGTGGTATTGCAGAAATCGAATCCTTTAAAGTATAGGACCTGAATCTTAATAAAACTTTTGACGGGGCCAAAAAATGACAAGTCCCCTTGTTTTTTAGCAACTTCATTTATTTCGTAATTTGAAGTTTAGCAACAACTGAACTTACTCTTGTGTGAAAAGACATTCTATTTAATGAAAAGATTGAGGTAAATTGCGGTACGGCATTTACTAATAGCCTCACATTTGGCTAATCTTGGTACCGAAGATGATGTTATAAACGATAAACCAATATAAAAAGACAATCTTGCATGTCTTAGTCAACACCCAAAACAACCAACAATCTAAGTGGTAAAAAAAAAGGATGACATTTTTGATCCATTGTCTATCCAGACGAAAATCTGTCCAAACAATTTCATATATAATTCATAACATGACATTAAGATTTCCATAATATAACCTCATCTCCAAAGTGAACAGCCGTTTGCTCCCAAAATTAAGAAAAAAAAAATACACAACGATATTGATTCGATTCATCATCTATAAAAATACTTACCTAGTACAAGGAGAACCCCACATTATTACAGGCTTTAATTTAATGTTTTCGTTAATCATCGCCTCCACGCCTTCGCCTGCCAAAGTGGCGGAGGATGAATGTTTCGGCGTAGAGAGGATAGTTCTTTCTGATCAAACCCTTTATGCATTTCCAATACGAAAGTCGACCATTTCTCCATCTTTACGAACGATAAACAGACACCTCGAGCTTTCGAAGTTGGGATGGTAGCCAATCTACCGAAAAAAGCAAGGAAATAGTAAGAAAAAAAACCAAGAATTAAGAAATTCTTGATGCATTCACTTCGTAGTCCTATTGTGTTTTCAGTTTCACAAACGAATCCCATGTGCCAAAGCAGAAGCTAATGGATGATGGAAGCAATTTGCTCTGTTTTTTAATTCAATTAGACCCAAGAAAGTTCCCCATTTTAACCTGAGATTCATCTAAATAACAGATGGGGCTACAAAGGGATAATATCATTCGAGGTAAGGTATATGATTAACATCAACTATTCGACGAGCTTATAAAGAGCTAACTTCGGGGCCAAAAGCAGTAAGAGAACTATGTTAACTTGAATACGAATAGAGAGATGCAGACGTTACCGTAATGTAATCGATTCCACATCCTATTTTCTTCTCAGCCTGGGGATGATATGGAAGCAACCTCTCCAAGATAGTTCTCTCATGTTCAGGACTCAACCTATCCCCACTCTCATACCTGAAAATAAAGTACAAAAGATCGATATGTGTGTATTTGGGGTAACGATACAATCCAATTCCAAGACTTGATATCATTATAATCCCCATGATATTACAATCTCAAACACTTCTTGCAAGAACAAGTGAGGAAAGAAATCTCAAACACGTCCAAACTACAGAACCATCAAGGGTAATAATAGCTTCCTCCCATTACGAATCAAAACACAAAATCAGCTACGGATTCCCAAGATTTTAAAAGGAAATCAGAAACAAGAGACAACTTACTTGCCAGAATGAAGAATCATTCTGACGAAGCCAACAAGGGGCACAGTGTCCTCCAAGATATGGTCCTCCCAATCCACCCACGTGTCGCCATCTCCACTACTGCTCGAATCATTAACGCCGTCGCCGCCGTCCTTCGTGGGCTCCACGGGCCTTCTCAGAATATCCGAACCGAACGCCTCCGAACCAACCCGACCCTGACCCGATCCGTTGGACCCCGTCTTGACTGCGCGCAGCTGGATTTTCTGAAGGGGGAAAGCTAGCCTGTACGGCGATAAAGTTAGGCTCTTTGAGCTGGGTTTTGCGTGGAAGGAGCATACGTTGGGCGAATTTGTTGCCGTGAGCGAACTAGACATCGTTTTTTTCTTGAATCGAGCGGCGAGAAAGTACGGAATAGTTTTGAGGTTCTTCTATGAGAAAGAGAGAAAGGGAAAACTAGCGTTGTTGCTTCGGTTGATCAGCTGATGAGAGGTTTTTCTCGCCGTTCATCTGCTCAATCAAAGAGTTTCTGAGCAGCAAGAACTGTAGCAAGAAGATAACAAAAACTTTCGGTTCGTGTTCTATTTTTTTCTTTCACGGGCTGGGCCTTTTTCTCTCGATGAGGGATTTCGGTTCGGGTCGAACTTGCTCTGCCGAACCGAAGATATCGATATTGGGCTAATACAGAAAATAATAATAATAATAACAATAATAATAATCATCATCATCTATCTATTATATGATGATTATATAAAGGGTTTAGGTGGCTAAAAACTGTCAATTTGATCTATCATTTAAATTGCAATTTAGTCCCTTTATTTGTAATTTAATATAGTTATCATTTTACTTCTAAACTTTTAGTTATTGAATTATACCCAAACACATTAGTTTCATTTTATATGTTTAAATCTATATTTCATATATCTTCTACCCTAACATATATTTATATTTTATTAAGCATACGCATTAGTGTGTCCACAATGGGTATTATACCATTGTGTCATAGAAGCTGATGTGTCACTTTACATGACACATCAACCATTGTGGTGGTGTTATATCCATGAACTGTATCATGGGTTTGACACGGTTCATGCAACTTTGTTTTTTATTTCTATTTTATGACTTATGTCTGTGGGACCAACTTCAATTAATATTGAAAAATAAATGTTAAAAATACAGACGAACGGTAATAATGCCGTTCGACTCATATTTTTTTTAGTTTTTTATTAAATATATTCTGAAAATTACCGATTCTTGTTATTTATCATAGAATTTTAATAAATTAAATTAGATTATTTTTTTCGTTGACTATTTTTATTTTAATTAATTAAGCATATGAGCTAGAAAAAATATAAATTAATTAAATATTTATAATAGTTTAATTAATATATATAGAAATTAAATAATGTAAAAGTATTATAGAATGAATATAGAGTTGTGGGTCCCTGTTATGGTAGTGTCGTGATTGTGGAAAATGATTATAGAAGTGTTATAGAATAAAATACTTAAAAGTATAATGAATGATGAGGTGACAGTAATAGAGAAATCTACACATAACTCCCTAATCCCAAACTATTATCAACTAACTCCCCCTTCCCATTCATTTATCATCAAACTTCCCATTTCAAACTTTTATATCACATAACTCCCTAATGGACGATTTTAGCCTTATAAAAACAACAATATTACCAAAACGCCTTTCAACACCCACGGACCCCTACCCAAAATTTGTAGTACCAATACACGTATTCTTGTAGTACCAAGGTATAGATGTTCGTGGTACCATATCATGGTACCATTCCGTGAAATAATGTAGTACCATACGTAGGTTATTTGTAGTACCTTTTTCGTACCATTTGCTTACTATCGCACCCCTACACAAAAATTGTACCCACGGACCCCTACCCAAAACTTGTAGTACCAGTATACGTATTCTTGTAGTACCAATGTATAGATGTTCGTGGTACCATACCGTGGTACCATTCCGTGAGATAATGTAGTACCATGCGTAGTTATTTGTAGTACCTTTTCTGTACCATTTGCTTAACTATCGCAACTCCTACCCTATTGTCGTGACGGTTACCGTAGATATTGGTACTACGAGTAACCTAATCTTGGTACCACCTAGCATATAATACGGTACCACGAATATCTATATATTGGTACTACAAAAATCATCCATGGGCTCACGGGATGATACGCGAACATCTATATATTGGTACTACAACATACGTATATTGGTACTACAATTTTGGGTAAGGGTGGTCCGTGGTGTTGACAAGTTTTTTGGTACCACAAACATTGTATATTG